>JACEIK010002910.1:47038-91798 GCA_018107945.1 Datura stramonium
GCGTGGCTACTCAGACTTCACCAACTTTCCCATGGGTTTTGTCCCATGCAACGCTTGATTTAACGTCGCGGTACAACGCGGGTATCTCAACTATTCAGACTTCTTTAAGATACACTGACTCAATTACTTTTGCCTCATTGGTGGTTCCCAGATACTGATTCACCCTCGGGCCGTTCACTTTGAACCTCTTGCCATCTTGATTCTACAATTTAATAGATCCATATGGGAACACCTGCACCACATTATATGATCCCATCCATCTAGACTTTAGCTTAACTGGAAGCAACCAAAGGCTAGATTAAACAGCAGGACCAGGTCGCTAGTATTGAATTCCCTCTTCCCAATCTTCCAGCCATGGTGCATCTTCATATTTTCCTTGTATATGGCTGCACTTCGTAGGCACAGTGTTGGAACTCATCCAACTCATTAAACTGCTCCAACCTCACATTGGAAGCTTCACTCCAGTCCAGATTCAATTTCTTGAGTGCCCATAATGCGATGTGCTCAAGCTCTACTGGTAGATGGAAAGACTTTCCAAACACCAGATGATATGGCAAGGTATAAATAGGAGTTCTAAATGCTGCCCGATATGCCCAGAGTGCATTATCCAGTTCTTAGAGCAGTCCGTTAAGTTAGTGTTCACAGTTTTAGCTTGGATGGTCTTAATCTCCCTATTGGAGATCTCTACTTGCCTACTTAATTGAAGATGGTAAGGTTTTTCCAACTTATGATTCGCACCATATTTTTCAAGTAGATCTCTGAAGAGATGATTGTAGAAGTGAGACCCCCCTTTAATGATGATGGCTGTGGGAGTACTGAATATTGCAAATATGTGCTTTCTTAGAAATGTTGTGACACTCTTTCCTACATCACCTCAAATGAAAGATACCTGTCTGGTGTGATGATTATGGGGGCTGAGGTCAGTCTCTCTTTCAAACATTCGAAAGCTTGCAAACAGGAATCATCAAAACTAAATTTCACCTCCTTCTCAAGTAACTTGCATAAGGGTTCTGCAATCTTCGAGAAGTCTTTTATGAATCTCCTATAGAAGCCTGCGTGCCCCAAAAAGCTCTAAATACCACTGATGGAAATAGGTGGTGGAAATTCGGCAATAACCTCAATTTTTTCCTTGTCCACCTCTACGCCTTTTCCTAAAATCCTGTGGCCAAGCACAATCCCCTCTTTCACCATGAAATGACACTTTTCCTAGTTGAGTACTTGGTCTCTTCACACCTGCTTAGCACATTGCTCAAGTGCTCAAGAAAATCTTCAAAGGAATCACCCAAAAAAGAATAATCATCCATGACTACTGCAATGATGTCCTCCACCATGTTTGAGAATATGGACATCAATATGGCAGGTACATTACATAATCCGAATGATATTCTTCTAAAGGAAAATGTTCCATAAGGATAAGTAAAGCTGGTTTTCTCTTGGTCCTCTAGGGCTATAGAGATCTGATTGTACCCTAAATAACCATTGAGAAAGCAATACCAACCTCTTCCTGCCTATCGGTCAAGCATCTAGTCCATGAAGGGCTTCACGAAATGATCTTTCTGTGTCCAATGGTTGAGCTTTCGATAATCCATGCAAACACGCCAACCTGTGACTGACCTTATCAGGACCAGCTCATTCTTCTCATTTGAAACCATAGTGATTCCACCCTTGTTTGGTACACATTGTACCGGACTCACCCACTTACTATTAGCAATGGGGTAGATAACGCCAACGTCCAGCCATTTAATAATCCCTTTCTTTACCATTTTTGCATAGGTGAATCTCCGTTGGTGCTCTATACTTGGTATATAGTCCGGTTCAAGCTAAATTTTATGGGTGCATGTAAAATCCCGATGATATCAGCAATGGTCCAACAAATTACCTTCTTGAATCTTCTCGGAACTGATACTAGGGCCTCAACTTGCCACTATACGAGGTCTTTTGCAATAAAAACTGGAAATGTGTTATTCTCCCCCAGGAATGCATATCTCGGATATGAAGGCAGATCCTTAAGCTCTAAGACTGGAGGTACCTTCAACTAAAGGTTTTGCTGGAGGAGGCACGTGATTTTTCAAATCAAGGTCCAACTTCTTTGGCCTGAAATTGTAGGACCCCATCTAGCCAGTGCATTTACCATCTCCTCATATCCTTAGACACCATCTTCCTCTAAGTTCATAATTATAGCTGCTAGTGTTTGTGATACACTTATTCAAAAATATTTAGTTAAAATACAATTAAAGCAGATGCACAAGGGTCATGTACATGCACTGAGAGCTGAGGCTAAACTGAAATTGTAAATGGTGTTGAAATGACTATTGTACACTGAACTGAGCTACATTATAACTGAGATGAACTGATGTCTGTAACTGAAATAATAAATTAAGGGAAATCCTTATCCACTAATGAGAGTCCCTAGCTAGGCTAAGGGAAAAAATCTCTACTATTAAGAGTCCCTGACTGAGCTAAGGGAAACATTCTTTACTATTGAGAATCCCTGACTGAGCTAAGGGAAACATTTCCAACTATTGAGAATCCCTGACTGAGCTTAGAGAAACATTCTCTACTATTGAGAATCCCTGATTGAGCTAAGGGAAACATTCTCTACTATTGAGAATCCCTGGCTGAGCTATGGGAAACAATCTTTACTATTGAGAATCCCTGATTGGACTAAGGGAAACATTCTCTACTATTGAGAATCCCTGACTAGCGTGACTGAGACTTGGGTATGCTGGGACGCTGGCCTGATTGATGCGAGGTGCTACTCTCAACTGAACAGAAGGGTACATTTAACTAATGAATCTAAAGATGATGTCCTAGAACCAGTCAAAACCACTTTCTCTTGCAAGGATCCCGAGAGTCTAGAGGACCAGGACTATACTAACATGGAAGGCTCAAAACTAATATCATTTGTCTAGTCAGGGCTACTTTCTACTAACAAGAAGCCCGGGAGTCTAGGGAATCATAAACATGCTCATCATAACAAATTCATGAAAAATCATAGGTCCAATTATTAAAATAAATCATGGATCATAAGCTTGTCTTGTCATAAAAGTTGCATAATAGGGCATACTTTCCTAATAGCTTGAAAACATGAATTTAATATCAAATTTTGAGTGTAAAATCTGCCCATTAGGCTTAAATTATATATTTGAACATGAGGAACTTGGACCCATAGACATAACATAGATAATTCCATAGAATTGGGTTAAAACCCTAGAAGTTCTTAAAAGCAAACTTGAAACTTTGAATTCATAGATTCATGAGGGATTTGATATAGGACATGCATCCATATTCATAGGAACATAATTGGATCATGAGTAAACTGATCTAATAGAGGAACATAAGAGAATTCAAGCACATTTGCACAAAACTCTAGAATTCGAAAATTAGGGCATGGTAGGTAAGAATCATGAATACAACTTGAAAAGGGCATAAGGCTAGAAGAAACCCCTCACACATAGCCTCACATACCTGGGTTGGTGATCCCTTGACTTGCGTTGAAGAGTCCAAGAATATTTAAAGAGGTTTGAAGAAAAACCGTAGCTCCTTTCTTGATAGAAATTCCAACATCAATCTTTTTTGGAGAGGTTGAGGATCTAGGCTAGGTTAATCCCTTTAATCTGACCTTAAGGAATCCCTAAACGACGTCATTTAGGAGATAGAAACATAGTAGTTTACTAAAATTCCCCCAAACAATCGAATTAAAACCTGCAACTGGCAGTTACTATGACTAACAGTATGGGTCGTAGTTTGATTGTACGACTTGTACTGAGGTTCATAAAATGCTTGGTGCCGCTTCACTAAATTGCTCATAATATTTTACTCGAACTCTGATTGATGCAAGGTTAGATGCGTCGGAAACAAGACTTGTAGGGCTTCTATTTGATATGCTGAATTGACCAAGAAAAATTATTAAATTGGGATCTATGGTCTCTTGAAGTTTACTATTGTAAGAACTGATACGAAAACTAAAATCGGTAAGAAGGCTTTCAACTCATCTTTGTGCTAGAGGTTCCTTATGACCTTAATTTTCATACAATGCACTTTTTACAGTTAATAATTGATCTTAACATCTTTTTTCCATAAATTCTTTTGGTTCGGGTCTATCCACATACCTAGAAAGGTTTCGAATATTGCCTCAAAGTCTGAGGCATTATAATATCTCAACCCACGACTGAAACAACGATTTGTACCATCAACTTATGACTTGTTGTTTCTCCCTATGACTAGTGAGTCAATTTTTCCCAACTCTCTAAATATTTCCATGGATGCATACCACGACCCGTAATTACTTGCTATGAGCCGTACCATGACTCGTACAACCAATACTTGGAAATCCATAGGTAAGCTATATTTCTTTACCATGAGTTGTACCTACACATTACGACTCGTGACGTGGACTCGTGGTCTGAAGAACCATTCTTTGAAATTTTTCATGGGTCATCCTACGATCCGTACAATTAAACTACGACACGTATGACCAGTCATACTGAGATAAAGTTGCAAATTGTTTTGCTGAACACATTCAAAATCCTAATTTTAATGTTGGGAACTTTTGGGGTGTTACATGTACAATCTAGCATAATCCTCTATTAAATCGGCTATAACGCTCAAATCACACTCTTGTAAAATATAATGCCGACATTACCAATAAAGAACCCAAATAGGTTGGGGTCGATCCCACCGGGAATATGGTTAATAAATAACCCAGCAAACACGTAACAGTATTGACTATTTAATTGGTATAATGATGATGCAATTAATTGGGGAAGTGCTCCCCATGGGTTCGTAATTACTTTGGGTCTTATACTTGTGATCTATCCCAATACTTGACTCGTAGAACTGATAACATAAGTTCATCCAAATTACTGGTTCGTCCGTATAGGATGACTATACCAAATTGTCGGATTAAGTCTCTTGAGTGATTTCACATTAAACATTATTAATTACTTCCAAATTATCTATCCTGCAACTGTAGCTCAACTCATACAATGAAACATAAAGTTTAAGGATTTGTTGTTCTTCTCTTTTCCTAATTTCAATCTTTGTAGATTCAAGAAAGTAGAGAATTAGGGCAAGTCCTAATGTTCCGCTCCGTTACGAAATGTTTAAGATGAATAGAAGACTATACAAGCATTGGTATTGGTTTAGAATTACTTTCTACAAATCCTAGGTTATTAATTCACCGTGGTTCCCACAACCCTAGTCGTAGAGCTTTTAGCCTCTCATGATAGTAAGAAAACAATTAGCATTCATAGACGAAAACATAATTTAGAACATACAATGATGATTGAAAAGTAAACCCACTTGTTGATTGCACAAAAATAATGAAGAACAATTCAGGAATAATGGAAGAATCAATGAAAGAAACTCTCCACAAGTTGTTCTCAATATTCACAAAAGTCGGATACTAGTCAAAAGAATCTAACTCTTAACTAAAATAACCTAGAAATGTATTTATATAAATAATTAGAAACCTTTCCTAAATTAAAAGGAAAACTGATACACTATCGCCAGCTTCACCTACAACTCGTACCATGGTTGTATGGGTCGTACCTTTGCTCGTACAATGTCTAAAATTTTTTATTTTGGCTAAGTGTTGGAAATTGGTATGACTGGTACAATGATCCTATGACTCATACAATCCTGTGGTGGTCTGAATCTGAGATTTCTGGCATCCTCTAAAAATTCTCATGAGTATCTTGGTAAGACTCATACCTTCCTCCTATGCCTCGTGATTACCTCTCGTACCTTGAGATTTGCCATTCTTCAATCCTTCTAAACTTTACCATGACTCCTTGGTATGGGTCGTAGGTAGGCATCATGATCCATGGTTGTTTCCTGTACAAGGATACTAACCCAGTGCAGCTTCTTATGATGTTTTCTATGACTTCCATGGTATGGCTCATACCAGGATGGCATGGCCCATACCACTAGTCATAACTTGGCCTTTGCGTTAAGCTCATCTTCTGTACTTTTTCATGACTCTTAGTACGGTTCATACCATGATTGTACGACTTGTACTGAGGTCTGTACTTGGCCCTTTTCTGCACTCTTTTCACTTCTTTTGCAGATTTAAACTCCAACACCTAATTTCCCTAAAAACAAAGCAATAGTGCATCATATATGTATAAACACACCTAAGACAATGCTTATTTCCTTAGTTTTAAGCGTCGAAAGTGATGTAAACACACAACACGTCAATTGGTAGTTTTGACCGGTAAGAAACAGGTTGATTTAATCAACCCGTCCACAATCGCCCATATAGAGTCATACTATTAACATGTATAAGACAAGACTGTAATGAAGTCCATATCAATATCTTCCCACTTCAAAGTAGGAATGCTAATGTCCTGAACCATACCTACAGGTATCTGATGCTCAACCTTCACTTGTTGGTAATTCAGACAACTAGCCACAAAATTTTTTATGTCGTTCTTCATACCATTCCACCAAGAGACTTCCTATAGATCATGATACATCTTTGTGGTGACTAGATGTATAGAGTACCAAGAGCCATGAGCCACACTCAACATCTGCTCTCCTAAATCCTCTACAACCGACACACACAATCGACCCTGATATCGGAGTACACCCTCTCCCCCTTGGGACAAAACCTCCACTTTCTTATTCCAAACAACTTCCTTTAGCTTCACTGGGATAGGATCCTCATCTTTCCTAGCTTTAACTTCCGTCACCAATGAAGATTCCAATGCATTTTGAATAATAACACCACCATCTGTAGAATTTGTAAGGCAAACCCTTATATAAGCAAGTCTATGGACATCCTTCACCAACTCCTTTCTCCCATCCTCAACATGAGATACACTCTCCATGGACAACCTACTAAGAGCATCTACCACTACACAGACCTTGTCTGGATGATAGAGGACGCTCATGTCATAGTCCTTGAGAAACTCTAGCCATCTCCATTGCTGCAAATTTAGGTCCTTCTATGTGAACGTGTACTGAAGGCTCTTGTGGTGCGTGAACACATCCACATGCAGCCCATGCGGATAATGCCTCCAAATCTTCAAAGCAAACACCACAGCCTCACACTTTAGGTCATGCGTCGAATAATTTTTTTAATGAGCCTTAAGCTTCCTAGAGGCATATACAATGACCTTACCATGCTGCATCAATACAAAACAAAGACCAACCTTAGAAGCATCACAATACACAATAAAACCATATGTGCCTTTCAGTAGGGTTAATATTGGGGCTAAAGTGTGTCAAGTCTTTAACTCCTGAAAACTCTTCTCACAAGAATACCGCCACTGAAATTTGACCTTTTTCTAGGTCAACTTAGTTAATGATGCTGCAATGGATGAAAATCCCTCTACGAACCTCCTATGGTAGCCAGCAAAACAAAAAAACTCCTAATATATGTAGGACTGACGGGTCTAGGCCAATTCTTCACCACTTTTATCTTTTGAGAGTCCACCTGCACACCCTCGCTAGACATTACATGACCCTAGAATGCTATTGAGTTCAGCCAGAATGACACTTGCTGAATTTTTCTAACGGTTGGCAATCCTAGAGAGTCTGCAACACAATCCTCAAATGAGCAGCATGCTCCTCCTCGCTTCGAGAGTATATGAGGATATCATTTGTGAAGAAAATCACGAACATATCCAGATATTGCTTGAATACCCTGTTCATCAATTCTATAAAAGCTACGGGGAGCATTTTTTAGTCCAAAAGTCACAACTTCAATCTCATAGTGACCATACTAAGTCCTGAAGGCTATCTTTGAAATGTTACTCTCACTAAATCTGAGGTGGTGATAATCGGATCTGAGGTCTATCTTTGAAAAACACTTAGTACCCTGATGTTGGTCAAACAAATTATCTATCTTAGGGAGGGGATACTTATTCTTGATCATGACCTTGTTCAACTGCCAATAATTAATGCACATCCTGAGTTCCCATCCTTCTTTTGAACAAAGAGAATTTTATCACCCCATGGGGATTTTCTAGGTCTGATGAAACCCTTGTCTAGGAGATCCTTCAACTGTTCTTTCAACTCCTTTAGCTAGGCTGGAGCCATTCTGTAAGGAGGAATGAATATGGGCTGCATATCAGGGAGAAGGTCAATATGAAAGTCAACCTTCTTCTTAGGAAGGACTCTTGCTAGATAATCTGGAAACACCTCTGGGTACTCACATACAACTAGAACTTATTGAAAAGTCGGGGTCTCGGACGTAGCATCATTGACCTGAACTAGATCGTATATACAACCCCTAGAGATTATTTTCCTGGCCTTAAAATAGGAAAAGAAGCAACCTACAGGAACAACTAAACTACCTTCCACTCTAGGACAGGTTCACCTGGAAACCAAAAGTCTACCACACGGGTTCTACAATTGACTAAGGCATAACATGCATGTAACCACTGCATACCTAATATAACATCATAATTGGTCATATCTAACTCCACTAAATTGGTTGAGGTGACTTTCTGAATAATCATGAAAGGGCAATTTTTGTATACCCGGCGATCTAAGACTGACTCACCGATAGGAGTAGAGACTGAGATGTTTTCTTACAAGATTTTGAGACTGACTCTAAAACTAAAAACATAAAGAGTCATGAAAGATAAGGTATCCTTTAGATCTAACAATGTATACATATCAATATGGAATACTCGTAACATACCCATGACCACATCCGGCGAGCATTCGTGCTCCAGACGAGATAAGAGTGCATAAAACCTATTCTGGTGTTGTCCTCCCGCTGCACTGGATGAGGCACCCTACTGAGATGGACAGGCTGCTGGAGCTGCTAAACTGGTGGCTGGGGTGCGTACCCCACCATCATCCTTTCTTATTGAAGGGCAATCACCAAGTCTATGTCTGGGTTCACCACACCCGAAACAAGCATCTGAGCCAACTAAACATCACCCGAGGTGGTTCTTGCCACACCTCGCACAAGTTGGAAAAGTGCACTCTCCTGTCATGCTTCCCTAGCCTCTAGATCTTGACGCTCTACCCCTCTGGTCATGTCTAGATCTGGATGGGACACTAGCTTATGACAGGGCTGGGGCTAACGACCTCTAGTGGGACTAAGGGTGATGGTCGCCATCGGACCTCTACTGGAAGTGCCCATAGCTCCCTGTCCTATCCCTCTTGGCCTCCCTCTCCTTCTACTTCCTCTTCTCCGCCTTTATCTACTGGGCATGTATGATGAGTTTAGAGATATCTATGTCATTGATCAGCATAGCGGTCCTGCACTCCTTGACCAATGAATCTGCCACCCCATCACAAACCTACTTATATGAATCCTCAAATCAGCAACCATCTCTGATGCATATTTGGACAACTAGGTAAACTCCTTGAAAGTCCTATTGTTCTTCTTCAAATTTGACGAACTGAGCTACCTTCGCCTCCCTCAACTCCCTAGGAAGGAACTTGTCCAAGAATACGACAAAAAGTTCATCCCAACCCACGGGAACCGCTCCATCTCCCCTGCTGTCCTTCCACTGACGGAACTATATGTGAGAAACCCCCTTCAACTAATAGGAAGATAAGTCTACACTCTCTTCTCTAGTCACCCCCATAATTTAGGTGATCTTTTGCACATCCTATATGAACTCATGTGGGTCCTCATCCACTTTCGACCCCAGAAACTCAAGTGGGTTCATCCTGAAGAAGTCTCACACTCTCTTCGCTACTGCATTTCCATTCTGGGGAACATGAGCCACTACTTGCTGGTTTACCTGAGCAATCATGGCATGTGCTAACATCTGAAATGCCTCCCTTAACTCGACATGAGTGAGCTGCCCAAGCAAGGGATCCGCTGGAGCTGGTGGGGCTGCCTAATGCCTATCTCCATTACCATCTCCAAGGCCATTTCCGTTGCCATTTCATCTACCATTGAATTAGCATAGAGGCATATTTTTGCAAATGCATATAACATGAGTTAAATAAATAGAGAGGTAGTTCATCGCACGACATAGATCATGAAAGAAGGGAACTTTCTTAAAATTTCTTGTAGCATCTTCCCCATAAGTGTGACGTTTTTCATCCCTATGGAAAAGACTCTAATCAATGTGGCTTTCAAACACCCTAGGACACACCTAAACCTTTACTCTGATACCATGTTTTTCATGACCCGAGCTAGGACCCCAGATCGAGACACGGGATCTAGAACCACAAATGGCTCCAAGCTAACCCATGATACATACATAGCATCTCAAGAGCATAAACTAAAGAATAATAAAGCATGAACATGACATAAGCGGAAATCTGCAATACATATCAGCATGAGAGTAATAACAACCAACAACACTGAAAACATCTATATATGTCTTCTGAAATGCCTCCAGAACATCTTATGGGTTCATGGGACCACACCCCTAACTAACCCTCAATTTCTGAAATCGAAAGACATGGTTAAAACATAAAACTGATAACATCCCGGAA
Source organism: Datura stramonium (assembly GCA_018107945.1). NCBI lineage: Eukaryota > Viridiplantae > Streptophyta > Magnoliopsida > Solanales > Solanaceae > Datura > Datura stramonium. The sequence goes on from JACEIK010002910.1 coordinate 57,458, forward strand.
GAATGAGAACTCACCCCAAAGCGGGATAGAGCTTAATTGAGTGGGTGCGAGCTAGTGACAAGACTGGGAATGATCAAGCGAACCTATATCGTGAGATGATATAGCATAGAGTATGCGGTCAGTACTTGGAATGTACCGTATGTAAAAAATTCTAGTAAAAATATAGTATACAATCATGAATATAAATCAAAGGATTGGGAGAGTAAGGAAAACATGCTTTAATCCATAAATCGAAGTATACATAAGCATAAACTATTCATCGTAATATGAACATAATGATCCAAGGTCTAGAATTAGAGATCATATATATTGTCAGGCTTGAAATCATAAGTGAAAACTCATAAACTAATCAATGGGTCAAGTATATTATAGAAACATAATATCATAAGTCATGAACATGAGTGACTAAAAATATGAGGAATAATGGGAGATTTTTATAAACGACATACCCCACGTGAGTATACATGGAGCCCGACCTATACATCCCTAGTTTAGAGGCTTCATACTATGCCAAGGGTAGAACCATGAAAAAAGCATGATATCACTCATGGGTGGCCAATACGGGCATGGGAGACACTCTTATGGAGGAACTCATCATGGCTATGTTGGCACATAGTTCTAAGACTTGGGTATGCAGGAACCCGGTCTACTCGGTGATAAATACTACTCCTAAAACATATATATATTTCTCATACCATAATCATGAAACATACTTGAAGTACATGGGCTAGTTGAAATCATGAGATTCATAACATGATTGAGATACTTGAACTAGCCATAAAATAGGCCCGTGAGTCAACCATAATCATAAATTTGGTATTCACGAAAGCCATGAATAATTGAGAAAATCATCATACTCTAAAATCCATAAATTCATGAAGGGTTCTTATGGAAATCATGTGTTTTAATCATAAACACAATTTACATTATCATACTTGAAATGATGTACTCATAAGTTCAATTATATATCATGCATAATAGGGCATAGTTTTCATAAGACATAAAATCATAAACGCATATATAAATTGGGAATAAAATATGTCCCATTGACCTTAAATCAATAATTGAAATATGAGAGAATTTAAACCATAGACATAACATGGATATTTTGCATGGAATTGGGTTAAAACCCTAGAAATTTTAATACAGACTAGAATTCATGAAGTTGTGAAGAAATTAGGAATGAGGGTTGAAGAAATTCCCCATTCATGGCCCTATATACCTGGGCTTTATGAACTTGCAATCGAATTTGAAGACCCTGAATAGGATTTGAAAGAATCTTGATGGATAATTGCCTTGATCTTTCCCAAACATGGTGTATGAGAAAAGTGAGGAATAAAGTAAGTAAAACCCTCGATTAAACCTTTCAGGATCACCAAAATGATGTCACTTAAGGATTAGGAGCTTGGTAGATTACAAAATTTCCCCTGCAATCGATCTAAAACTTGACAATTGGGTGTCCCAACGGTACTCGTGATGGGCCGTCACAAGCTCGACGATCCGTCAATCTTGCCTTTAATCCTAAACCCAAGGAGGGTCCCAACTTTCCATTAGCAACAGTATTCACAATGATTTGTCACACTCGCGAAAATCCATTAGATCCTCCATCATATAGGGACATAGAGACCTACCTGTGAAGGTACATGTGACGGTCCGTCGCTGGACTGACGGGCCGTCAGTTCCTACATCGAACTACGATGTCGTAGAGATAGGCCATCAGTTCTTCTGTCAACCCTCTACACCAGACCTACAACATCAGTTCTTTCTCCTTCAAGGAGTCATTTTGAAGCCCGAGGTGTTACAATATTTATTTTAATGTCGTTCAAATTGCCTTTTCATATTATTGAAGGAAAAGAGAACCTGTTGTCGCTCATCTTTCACTCCTTAATACTAGATATCATGATTACCAAAATGCTTTTCTAGGTACAACCAAGGTCACTATAAATGCATGGATAGTCTTTGTTATGTTATTCCCAAATTTCAACATATCCCTGAGTGGATTCATACTTGACGGAGGCATCGAAGATCCAAGTCCAAATTCAAGGAGCTCCTTAAGAATGAGATGTTATACAAGCAACTCCCATTATCAAATTACTTGGCGAGTTCAAAATCATTCCATGGATCTTTCTCTTCCCAGTGGAGATAATCCTTTTCTCTTAAATGTATATGCCACTAATGGAACTACCATTTTCACCCGAATCCCGAGGAAGATATCGAAGGAAGAACTTGACAAAATTCTTCCTGACTCATGGGTCACAAACTATAAAAAGATGAGAGAACCTATTGAACCTCTTCAATAATATAAACCATCCTTTGTCTAAAAACTGGCCAAAATAGTTGCCATCAGTTTTGACCAGTCTCATCTTAAAAATCCAAAACAATACAGCGTTTGCTATTTAGATGCATCAACCCATTTCCATACCCATATCTGATGTTGACAGAGATTAATTCTCTTTGAACCTCCCAGCTGTTATGAGTGAAAATTATTGGAGAAACCAATTCAATCATGAAGTTCATAGTATATGGTGGTTCAAATGTCCCTTCACAGGGCACTACTCGTAAGATATTTAATATAATTTACAAGAATGTCTGGAGGATGATATTAAATTGGATGAGCTTCATGGGAAGAGAGACAAATATAAGAAAGGAAAGAAAGATGCTATAAAAGGGAATTCTGGAAAAGATATGAGGATAAGGATCCATGTATCGATTCCTTAGCCACCCAAGAAATTTGAATTCTTTCTTCATATAAACCGCAAGATTAGCCAACTCTACCTACTCCAACCACTAAATCTCCCAAACCTCAAATCTTCATGGTGAGTCCATCCAGCTCCAGTGATACCCCTAAATTCCCATCACAACAGCCATTCGAAGAAGATGGCGTTAGCCACGCTAAAAAATCCCAAACAAAAATATTGTGCTACCTACTGGAGAAAAGCCACCCACAAGGGACATAAAGGCCACAATCAATTGGCAATTGGAGAATGCAATTTGCTAAAATAAAGTGATGTCCAATATTGGAATTTCTCTTAAAAACATTTCTCACACACAAAATATGATGATGAGCAAGGCTGAGAACATTGAGAAAAAAGTGGAACAGGCATCCTCTCAACATGCTCGACCTTATTAGAGCCCTGAAATTATGACTAACAAACAAGCAATATGAGATCTGTCAATCAGGAACCTCACTTTGCCACTTCTTTTAGCAATAACAAAAAGAGATGGCTTCCATTAGAGAACAAATACAACAACTGATCCATGGACCGTTTTAGCCACAATGAACCCCGAGTAACTCTACAAAGCCATCCTTCTTCCCTTTGTCATCACAGACATACTCACCACCTAAATTATACAGCTTTGGTACTACTTTCCCTTCCTTTCAACATGACCTCGAGTCTTCTACTCAAAAACCTAAAGATGAACCTAAATTAGATATTGCAAAATGGGTTTGGGAAAGAAAAGACTCTATTATAGCACAAAAGAACTGCAAACGATTGAAGGACATTGAAGAAAGTTCAAAAGAACAAGACTCAAAAAACTTAATGATCTTAGATCAAGTTGTTCCCGAACTCTATATCTTAGAGAAAGTTGATAACCTAGGATCCAATACTCAAGATACAACTGATAATGATCCTATGACAGAAGATTTAGAGATGGGTGAGGATTCCTCACTAGACTCATCTAAGGATGACAATATACCAATATTTAAGAACCAACCAAGAGAACTTGATGTTTCTAAGGAAGATGACGATCAAGACAGGATGACGATGATCCGATTCCTGAAAGAAGACCAGAATCAACAACACTAAAATTTGTTGGAACTGGATTCCATTATTTCACACTTCATCATACCAAATTGTCTAATAATCCCCAAATGATCCAAGACTTCTTTACTTGGATGGTGAAAAAAAATATAGTAGAAAAATAGAAGGACCTAATCCTGTCAGAATTCACGTCGAGGTTCTCTAGAATCCATAGAGACTAGTGGAACTCACTTGAGATATAAGATAAAAATAATACTTTACTCATGTCCTAGGACTTTGTATTCAACATCAAGATCTTGCATGAAGTATTCTATGGAGACACTGGCCAAAGGCAAGAAAAGGTGCAAAGATAATTCTTCAAGATGAAGTGTGTGTCATCCGACAGAAATGTCATTGATATCCACTTCCGAAAGATGGAAAAAATATTCTTCGAACAAGGCATAGATGCTAGTTTGAGGCAAGTGTTTGTCTCACCTATTCCAAAGATGTTATCGGGATGAACCATGACGATTGTTGAGGAAAACTTTCAGTCAATAACAATCCCCAAAGTCGGCTATATCAAGCAAGCAATTTTCCTGGTACTAGAGGATATTTGCGCAAAGAGATCTATTTTAAAGCATATCATGCACAATAATCCATCCCTTGATAAAGATTTCAACAAAACTGACTCAATCACATAGTCTAATTCCTCTTACCATGCCCCTAGAAGATGAAGAGGGTTCAAGAAATTAAAATGGCCACGGTGTTCAGGTGGAAGATCCAAATTCACCAGGTGTTCAGGAGAAAGGTCTAGGAAACTTCCAAAAAAAAGGGCAGATGCTTCATCTACAACAAGATAGAACACTATGGAAAGAATTGTCCTTAATCTAGAAGATTGATCTAGCGTCTTTCTGAAATTGAAAATTACGCTGGCATCAGAGACAATGATCTTGAATCTGCCCTCTTATAGGAGGATGAACCATCAGAGGACACTTTTTTCTCCATAGATATGTACGAAGAACATGGGCATGACCATTATAAGATTTTGAAGGTTGAGGAAGAGTCAACAACATCTTAAATATTCTTCAAGTCCAACTCAATGTCTACCCATCCAAATGGGACGCTGATTTAGGTTATTGCCTTGAAGGATATGAGAGAAGCATTACCATTGATAAATCTATCCATTCTTCCTAATAATCAACTGGTTTCCCATTTCAAGAACTTCAATACTACATCAAGTGGGATCTTGACCACCACGGTCATCATGAAATATCCAATTACAATTGAGTTCTTCCTAGGATTAAAGCTCAGGATGAAGCTATTTGGATCAGATGTCCTAAGAAAAGACCTCATAATTGGGTTTGACATATATAGATAATTGAAGGATTGACTCCACATTAGAGCCTATGGAATAGTATTCAAGAATCAATTCAGGCCTTACTTAGAAGTGTCACTTCTATTCTAGATCATTGAGGACGAATAGATCAAGGAGATCGAATAGCAGCAGGTGGAACATTCATATGCAGAATCCACAAGGAGTTTATGAAAAATGGGGGAAAATACCTTAGGGATAAATGAGGAGTTTTTCATCAATGTCCTATCTAAGAAGAATGAAGACCTCAACCCAACTAAGGGAAGTCACTCAGGCATGAATCCAGAACACCTTCAACTTGCAAAGGAGTGTGTAGACTCATGGAGTTTGGACTAAGACATCTGATTTTCAATGTGTATACAAAGATTTCTATGTACATAAAAGTGTCGAGCAGACAAGAGGTAAACACAAATTAGTATTAAACTACCAACCTCTTAATCATTTCCGCCAAGATGATAAATTCCCTACTCCAAATAGACTCACCCTATTTTCAATCTTAGCCAAAGCTAGATACTTTTTCATGTTTGACCTTAAATTTGCATTTTGGATATTGGGATACAATTGGATAAAAGACCAAAGAGAGGATATTACATTCCTGATCAACACTTCCAATGGAAAGTTGTGCATTTGGGCTGAAACCTGCACCTTTTTTCTTCCAAAAGGCCATACTAAAAATCTTTCAGCCTATCCTCCACACCTTACTAGTGTACATTGATGATATATTTCTACTCAGTGATACTTTAGAGGAGAAACTCGCCTTAATTCATCATTTTCATAATATAGTAAGGACAAATGGAATCATGCTCTCCGCAAAAAAGATTGTTCTTGTCCAAAAGGAGATTGATTCCTTTGGAATGCATTCCAATATATGGAGCATATAGTCCAGGCCACACCTTTGACAGGAACTGCTCAAATTTTTGGATATCAATTTCACCATGAAGCAGCTCCAATCATTTCTAGGCATGATTAATTATTTTAGATATTTTATTCCTAGAAGTCTCTACATATATTTCTCCACTTACAAAGATGCTTAAGAAAAATATCCATGCTTGGGGAAAGGATCAAGACGAAGCAGTCCAGAAAATAAAGTAAGTATCTGAAGCAGTAAAAACTCTCCACATCCCATCATTCGTAAAGAAAATACTGCAAACTGACACTAGCAATGAATATTGGAGTGTAGTCCTTTTCAAAGAAAGAGATGGTTGTAGGAAGATATGCGATTATTCAAGTAGGCGGTTCAAAGATTTGGAACAAAACTATCATTCCACATTAAAGAAAATTGTTGTGGTGAAGAATGAAATTAAATTTAACTTCTTTTTTAACCACACTGAATTTCTAATCAAAATGGATATGAAGGGGTTCCCAAAAATGATCTAGATATCTCAAAAGATACTTCCACATCAGCAAATTCTAAGGTGGGCACAATGGATTCCTGGTTAAGCACTGAAAGGGGAAAATTAATATCATGGCAGAGTTCTTGTCTAGAGGAGATCGATTTTCAAAAAGGGTCTTACCAGAGAAATCCAAGAAGATGAAGGAACCAGCTGGCTAGACCATTATGATTGCTAGCCCACCAGGTCCTAGTTTATCCAGTCTACCAAATTATCCACTAAACTTATTTAGTCAGTATGTGGACCCGTTTGATCAATCCACTTTGATAGAACAACAACCTTCTATGGGCTTCAGGTTTTCAAAAATATTTAGGATCCATGCTTAAGTCGTATGGAGTTCACCTGGAATATACGTTTTGTCATGTGTTCATACCACTTGCCAATGATTTTCCACAAGAGCTATTATGATTTTTCGAGTACTTATGTCACTAGTATTATATCCATATGGAGTTCAAGTGCAACATATTCTAGGATTTTAACAAGATTAAACCTGCTCTATAAACATTTCTCTTGTGGTTCAAGCCATGAAAATATTAGGTCCAATGCTTTAAAAATTCCTACCATGCAAAGGTGTTCATGTTACCTTGGTAGATAAAGATAATTGACAGAAAGGTCCATGTGGTGTTGAAACTCTCATTTTGCTGGAAATTCTAGGTCTCTATTTTATCCTTGGACGATGAATATTACAAAGCACTACAGTTTATCTTCCAGAAAAATAAGTGCATTTCAAAAGAAATATGGCTAAAGGAATGGCCACAGTGGAACCACACTGATAACCATCCTCAATGGGAAAAAGTACGACAAGCAAAAAAGGAGTACCAAGCACCCTAAGAAATTACAAAGATAAGGTCACTCAAGCCACCACAAGAATAATAATAAATTTCCCATCACATGATTGTCACGACATGGAGCATTGATGAGTTGGTAATTTACCAATTCATTAGGCTTTTAAGCATGAGGTTTCGCTCTATTTTCAACTCATTTAGGAAGGTTTTATGCCCTTTCTCTTTGGTTTTTTAGCTATTGAACTTAAATAGGGAAAGCAAAGGATTTGAACAAAAAGCAAAGTGATGGAGGAAGAAGACCTGCAGTTCGCAGGTCAGAACCTGCAAAACGTAGGTGAGGCGCAAGCTCACACTGGTCAAAGAGTTGATGAGCACCTGCGAAACGCAGGTGAGCACTTGCAAAATGCAGGTGCATCCACAGGTTACACTCAGGATGCTATGAACCAGAGTTGCAAGAGACTTGCGTCTCACAGACGGACACCTGCGAAATGCAGTTGCTGCGCAAGTGAGCCCGTGCTGAATAGGGCATAAATGGGAATCCATGCAAGAAAAAAGAGTAGATTTTCCACAAATTGTACACACCTTGATATTAGGAATGGAAGAAATTTTTAAATATCAATGTTTGTAGAGAGAGAAACATGGAGAGAAGTGAGAGCTTGTCTTCTTCTTCTTCAAATTGTTATGGTAAGAACCCACCGTTGAAGCATACTTTGAAGCATGATTTTACTACTCGATGATGAATGTTAATGATTCTTTTGTTTATGTAACCTTCTTATCCCCATTGATGAGTAGTTATTTTGATTTCTAAGGGTGTGTGCTTTATAGGAATTTAGAATGGATTGGGTGTTATTGTTTTAGTGTTATAATTACCTATTGTGCATGAATCTAATGCTTTCTCTATGTTTTAATTGAAATATTTGTGGTTGCAAAAACAAATTTTGTTTACTTATCTTGCTTTTTCTTGAAAAAGGGAAGTACGTTATGGGTGATAAAGCATTAGTGTGAAATTGAGTTTTGAAAGTGTGAGGTTGGGCTAGAGATAGCCAAGACCCATTTTCATAACTCATTCAAGTGTTAAGGCTAGAAATAGATTAATTCATCTCCAAACCAATATGGTAATTTGCTATGTGATCTTGGGGTTTGAAAGAACCCAAGTAGAATGTACCCAAGTTGTTGAAAGAAATAGGGTTTAACCTTTTCCATAGCTATTCATGCTAGTAGTTGGTTCTTGAGAATTAGCAATTAACCGTTATCCTATCGAAGCCCCTTAAATATAACATCCCTAGTACTTTCTCTCATTGTTGCTTCAATTTGCATTACCCTATTTTGGTATTGCTTTTAAAATCTGATAGTGATCTTATTTACCCCCCATATATTTAATTTATAAATTATGATGTAATGATTCTAGTTAGATTAGATTGATTTACAACATTAGTAGAAATCGCTCTCCATTCCTTATGGATTCGACCCCGACTCCTAGTTGGGTAAATTATATTGCATACGAATTTGTACACTCTCTCATTTAAGGAGTAGATTTGGACATTATCAATTTTGGCATTGTTGTTGGGGAATAGGCATTAATAGCCTAATGTTGTTTATTTATTTAATATAGTCTAGCATCTAGTGTTGTTTCTACAATTTTTGTTATTTTTTTTGATTGATTAGGGGTGTGAAGATGAGTCCCTTTGAAAGGCTAATCTGAAACCCCGAGGTTTCATCTTATACTGAATCTCTCCAATTGACGGATAAAATGTGGAGAAGGGATGAGCGAAAATATGTTGTGTTAATAGTAGTAATGAAGTAAATTGAGCTTTTAGCAAAATGTATGATGGGTTTTCACTCGAGATACCAACAAGAAAACCAATGTTATTGGTGTCCTCATGATGAGAGTCAAGGTCAGAACTATGATTATACAACTGAGTCAAGTGGTCAGGGAAGTGAAAAGTCCTCATACTCTTGAATTGAAAGAATGCTCGAAGTGGTGCTACAATGAGTTGTTTCAATTGATTCGATGATTTAGGAGCTAAAAGGTGTTCTTCTGCACCTCACCCAAATGGTGAAGAATCATGAAGTTTCCATCAGACATCTAGAGGAAGAGAATGAACTTTTTAGCATCTAAAATAAAAGTTGATAACACAAAGGTTGGGAATCTCAAAACTAGAATATGAATTTAAAACAAATGTGGAAACAACACTAGGAAACTAATTTAAAGACTAAACAAGAACTAAAAAATATAGATTTGACAAGATCCAAGTAACAACGAATTGGCTATAGGTAAACCAAACGCCTTTACTTGAGAAACTAATCAAGTTTATAATCGGGTCTTGACTGCTTCGTGAGTAACGTTAGACAACAATTAGAAAGTGTACTAATCGCCTTCTAAGAATACCAATAAGAAACCAAAGATATCAAGAAAAAAAATTATCTTACTACCATAAACTATGAACTAGTTAGGTTTCAAGGTAAATCCAAAAGTAATATGTCACAAAGATTCAAAAGAATTCTCAAATATATTAATATTCAAAATCTGATTTTCATAAATGAACAAAGAACCCTTTATATAGTAGTGAAGAAGGGGTTGGTCAAAAGATATCATAAATGAAAATGATACACCCTAGGACCTAGAAAACTACCACACACATTATCCTATGAAGTCAACATAAAATAAAATAACTATTAAATGGCATAGAAGGCTACCACACACAAAGACCTAGGAGTCAACATTGAATAAAACAACTTTAAATTTAATTCTAAAAACTAATTAAAAAAATGTTGCAGTATTTTCTCCATTTAGGGGATGATTTGGGCTCCATTTCATCTCCTCTTGGACTTTAATTTGGGCCTTCAAATAGATGTAAGACTTAGAGATAATATATTTATTGGGCTTGAGATCTTCTTCCATCAAAAGACACTTATTAATAGCTAATTCCAGCCCATTAAGTTGGTCTTCAAATTTTCTTTTTTGGGATCTTGTCATGGGTCCTCTTGGAATTTCCAAAGCTTCCTTAGTTGATGATGAGTTTCCATGGATGTTATCAAAAGCAAGGGTAAGCATGGTAACCCATGGGCCAATAAAGAAAGATGCCACCCCAATTACAAACAATGTTAAGGAGGAAGATATAGAATGGGGGATGGAAGAGTTGATTTTAAGGAGACACTAGAAGGAATTCTCTTGAATATTGATGGCAAAGGAAGTGAAGGGTTAGAAGAGGTACGTCTGGCTATAAAAGGGTTGGGGTCCTATTCCTTCCAACCAACAATCAATCCTTGTACAACCAATTTTAGAGCAGAAAATGTTGCCTACTTATTTGAGGTATGCTTATCTCGATTTGAATGCAATGCTTCCTATAATCATCTCAGCTAAACTCAATGAACAACAAGTAGAGGCACTCCTGGCAGTTCTAAGGAAGCATATCCGATCAATAGGATGGACTATAGCCAACATTATTTGCATTTCCCCGGGAATTTGCACTCATAAGATCAACCTTCAAGAAGATTGTAGTCCTTCTGTCGAGCATCAAAGGCATCTAAATCCACCAATGAAACATGTGGTTAAGAAAGAGATCATCAAACAGTTAGAAACAGGGGTTGTATACCTAATAGTTGATAGCAGTTGGGTGAGCCTAGTCCATTGTGTACCTAAGAAAGGGGAAATCATTGTGGTGATAAATAGGAAATATGAGTTGACAACAACATGACTAGTCACTTGATGGAGGGTGTGCATGGTCTGTCGCACGATGAACTCTTGGACCAAGAAAGATCATTTTTTGTTCCCATTCATTGACCAAATGCTAGATTGATTGGCTGGGAAAGAGTATTACTAATTTTTTTATGGATACTCGTGATATAATCAGATTTTGATTACTCCTAAAGATCAAGAGAAAACCACCTTTACATGTCTCTATGGGACATTTACATTTAAAAAGATGACCTTCGATCTTTATAATACTCCAACTGCATTTCAAAGATGCATGATGTCAATTTTCTCGGATATGGTGGAGGATTCCATGGAAGTGTTCATGGATGATTTCTTCATTGTGGGAAATTTGTTCGAGGAATTCCTGGCTCATTTGAATAAGGTGTTGAAAAGATGTGAAGAGAAAAACCTGCTTCTTAATTGGGAGAAGTGCATTTCACGGTAAAAGAAGGCATTGTGTTTAGGCATAAATTTTTTGAGAAAGGTATAGAGGTAGATCAAATGAAGATTGAGGCCATATCTCATCTACCTCCTCCAAAGAACATGAAGGGCATTCGTAGCTTTTTGGGTTATGCAGGATTTTATCACCGATTTATCAAAGACGTTTACAAGGTAGCTCATCCTCTATTTTCACTGTTGGAAAAGGATGAAAAATTCCATTTTGATGATTCTTGGATAATCCATGAGATAAAAGAGAAGCTTATTATCGGCTCCAACAATCATCGCACCAGATTTGTAAAATCCATTCAAATTGATGTGTGAAGCAAGTGGTATGGCGTTAGGAGAGGTCCTTGGGCAAAGGAAAGAAAAGATTTTTCACCCCATATACTATGCTAGCAAGGCCCTGAATGATGCTCTAGCCAATTACATAGTTACAAAACAAGAGTTGCTCACAGTAGTGTTCGCATTAGACAAATTTTGAGCATACTTATTAGGGACTAAGATGCTGGTACACACTAACCAAGCAGTACTTCGATATATGATGATTAAGAAGGATGCAAAATAAAGACTCAACAGGTGGGTGCTATTGCTCCAAGAGTTCTACTTTAAAGTTAAGGATACGAAAGGATTCGAGAACCAGGTAGTTGATCATCTTTCTCATTTAGAGGTATAAGGTAGGTTGGGTAGAGATGAGGATATAGATGATGCTTTCCAAGACGAGCACATCTTAGCTGCTTTCGATGACCTAATACCTTGTTTTGCGGACTTTCTAACTTCTTGGCCAGCAACATCATACCAGAATGTTTAAACTTCCATCAAAAGAAAAAGTTTATGTATGACATCCACAAACTCTATTGGGATTACCTATATCTTTTTTCCATTTGTGCTAATAGCATGATCCACCGATGTTTATTGGAGGTTGAGATGATACCAATCCTTAAGGCATGTCATTCTTTGCCCATTAGAGGCCATTATGGGAGTTTAAGGATAGCCGCAAAAGTGTTACAATGTGGGTTTTACTAGCCCACTCTCCATCATGATGCTCACGATTTTGTCAAGCATTGTGACCAATGTCAGCCATCCGGAAGCATCTCAAAGCGACATGTGCTCACTTTGTCATCGATTTTAGAGGTAGAGCTATTTGATGTGTGGGGGATCGATTTTATGGGACCATTTGTGATCTCTTATGGGAGTAATTACATTTATTTTGCTGTAGACTATGTGTCTAAGTGAGTAGAAGCACAATGAGGGGAGAAGTGTGACAGCCTTTTTGAAGAAGAATATTTTTTCACGGTTTGACATGCCTAGAGCTATCATTAGTGACAGAGGTTCTCATATTTTCAATAAGTTGTTCAGTTCATTACTATCAAAGTATGGTATGAAGGATAAAATTTCTACCCCTTATCATCCTTCTACTAGTGGCCAACCAAAAGTATCCAACAAAGATTAGACTAGATGATGCACTTTGGAAATACCGAACGACGTACAAAACGCCAATTGGAATGTCACCTTATCAAATGGTCTTTTAGAAATCTTTCTATCTACTGGTTGAGTTGGAGCATAAAGCCATGTGGGCACTAAAGAGTTTGAAGCTTTATGGGGAAAGGCTGCTCATAGGCATGCGGAAAACCATAATTAATTTGATGAGTTTAGGATGAAGTCTTATGAAAATGCAGCCATACATAAGGCCATAATGAAGCACTACCATGATCAAAAAAAAATTCTCAGAGAATTTCCTCCGGGAAATTGGGTGCTATTGTTCAACTATAGATTTCAGTTGTTTCCTGATAAGCTTAAATCCAAGTGGTCGGGTTCATTTTAAGGCATCCTAAGTCTTTGCAAATGGAGCTTTTGAGCTTGAAGAAATAAATGGGTTGAGATTCGAAGTGAATGGACAATGGGTTAAAAAGTTCTTGGGTGTGTAGAAAGAAATCATCTTGGTTAAGGTCATGTACCTGGATGAGCCATAGTAGAAAGGGCACCCCTGTTGAGCCATGACATTAGAAAGGTGCTTCTTGGGAGGCAACCCAAGTGTTTTTGAGTTCAAATGTTTTGATGCTTTTGTTGTTTTTTATTTTTGTATGATGATTGGATGAAAGACCAAATAAAAGGAAAACATGGGAATAGTTGTGAGAGACCTACAAAATAGAGGTGGAAACCCGCCAAATGCAGTACAAGGACAAAATACCTGGAAAATTGTGGAAGAACGAAAATTGACCTTTGAGAGACTCGTGAAACACAGATGCGGAATCTGTGAAACACAGTCCTCTCGTAGGCGCCCCACAGTGAATTGGGCAGAAAATAAACCACTTGCTTTTGGAACTGCGGTTCGTAGGTGTCCACTTATGGCCACAAGTTAAGCACAGGTGCAGGTAAGAAGTATATTAAAATTGTTGACGAAACTATTGACTACACCTAAACCATGACCAACCCTATGCTTGCTCTTTCATGTGTTCATATGTCTTAAAATGCTAGTTGGGGGTGAATTCTGGGCAACTCGTGTGCTTAGAATGTATTGTTTTTCCTGATGATGGATGAGTTGACATCCTTCTTAAGAGAGAATTGTCATTCTTTTCCTTTCTGCTATAAAGGAATGCAAATGGGTTGTGTGGATGAGTTGAGATATGTGTGAGAATTATGTTGATTAATTTTGACTGGATTGGGCACTTGATGTTTCCTAATGGTGGACATGGGAATGTACATCCTAAGGGAAGACATTGAGTGGTCCCAATGATCTTTTTAGTTAGCTAATGGGTTAATAAATCTTTCAGGGAAGTCTGAGTACCTGTTAGATGTGATATGCTCATACATGTGAAAGTTGGTGAAAATGGAGTATAATCTTTTAGTGTAGCCATTGCGAAGCACCTACGAGACGTGGATCGGCTCCCGCGAAATGCAGGTGCAATGTAGGAGCTATAAAGTTTGACAAAGTTCTGCCTCAGACCTATGCCACACATGTAAACCACGGGTTATGACCTGCGAAACACAAGTGAAATGCAGGTGCTGCAGTTTGCTCAACATCTGATCATTTTGGTTTTCTTCCTTAACTTAGCATAGATGTGTCATTTTTTTTACAACACAAAAATAGTTTACTTGTTTGTTGAACTCACTTGGTAATACTGGAGAATGTAATTATCCAAGCATCAAAATAGAGGAAAAGCTCCTATGGAAACTGGCTCATCCCAAGAAGTCCAAGGAGAGAGAGCCGAGCAAATTGCTCTACTCCGCTTTGGGCTTGAGAAAATGAAAACTTATTATATCTCCTTCAAGGAGAAATGGTCCATTACATTATAGGCTCAATTTGAGATCGACTCTTTCAAGGCGGACTTCCCTTTATATCTCCAACCAATTCCATGTTCATGATTGGGAGTCGTTCACTATGCCTTTAGACCCCTACTTCCTAAAGTTGGTGTGGGAATTTTATGCCTCCTATAGGGAACGACAAGACTTGTTATAGCACAATGGGTGACTAGACATGATACCGTGTTTATCATCTGTGATAGTATGAGGTCAGGAAGTCAACATCACCCTGAGGACAACAATTCCATTTATTGGGCTGATTTGGTGCGTATGAGTTTAGAATACCCATGGATGTTAGCTGACAAGGACAATCAATTTGCATAGGTGGCAAACATCATCGCTAAAGGTCAACCATAGTATGCAGAACTCAAATGAAAAATTCATCGCCATGACCTTAAGTTTGAGCCTCGAATGTGGCTTAACTTGGTGTTCACACACACCATTCCCTCCAAAAACACAACACATGTTCCTATTGAAGTGGCCATCCTTATTGCATGCATCATGGCTCGCTGACATATCAATGTGGGGGAAATCATCATAGAGCAATTCAAGTGGAAGGCTAGGCAAAAGGCCACCTCTCTATCTTACCCCATCCTGATAAGTTTGCTCTGCCTCCAGGTCAATTTCCCTCTGTTCCAATTAGTTGAAAAGACATAAAAAGCCAAGGGTGTGATCACTCTGGCTAGAAAAAGGGATAAGGATGCTCCAGCTTCTAGGCGACCCAAGTTCACTTTGGGGTTGAATACTCCTCCACCTGCTGTATTATCTGGAACTGCCTCTGTTTCACCATGAGTTGGCAAGAATTACTCACCACTGGCAGAAGGCCTCCTGAAGATGGCACAAATGTCTCGAGCTCACAATGCTTAGTTTTTTGAAAGTGGCAAAAGCTATCCAACCCATGATTTATCAAGCCATTAAATATGCTATGAAACCTGTAGTGAAAAAATTGGGAGGTCTATATGCTAGAGTTGATGTATTGGAATATGAAGTGGTGTCCATGAGGAAAGAAGTGGACAGCTTCTACGAATTAATGTTACTAAGAGGTATCAATCTGAATATTCTAGACTCCGATAATACACAACCAACGACAAACAGGAGTCCACCAGATGATTGGTGTTGGGATATGATAGCCCTTCTGATGTTATGTTGGATGAAGAAGTGTACCACACCAAACCACACTTCCTTAGGATGCGACTTTCATGAGGTGGTCACTCCAGGTGACCCATATTGGAGGCCCCCTATGTATTCTTATCATGAGAGTCAGACTCTTCTGGATCGCTGGGTACTCACTACACCGTGCGGGGCAATTGAACTTTCAACAATCTGTTGATGCTTCACCTGTCGAGACTTCTTCGTGCCATTTCTCTGAGATCACATATTCATGGACCCCTCGTGCCCCTCACTAAATCACTTAAAGAGCCCTTCTTCTTTTTTTGTGCTTAATTTGTACAATGGGGATAATGTAAGTTATTAGTTGGGTATGGTCTCTCATTTTGGCTATATATTGTCTTTTGTTTCCCTTGTCGAGTTTGTTTTGAAACAGAGAATCTTGTGTTGACAACATGAGTTGCCATTAATGGGTAAATTTTACTTTGCCAAATATTTAATAACCCATGTTTCAGATTCATCTTTGTTCATAGTAAATAGCAACAAACTCCAAGGGTTTTCATTACCACAGTTCTTTCCCAAGGAGCAAATTTTTATTTCTTTTCATTTGTTGTCGAACCTGGTGACATTTTCCTATGATAAATTGAGAGACGTCTTTCTTAAGGGAAAATGTCAAGTCTAGCATCTTTTTGATTCATTTGTTGCATTTTGTTTTGAGAGGTACCACCAATTTTTTTAGTTGGCATTGCAAAGGAGTTTTAAGAAAAAGGGGCACTTAAAATTACAAATTGAGCGCTCTCTTGTCATGAGTTGCACATTCCTTGATTGGCTTTTTGAATCATATGCTAGCTTATCTAAAGTCATACTCTTTATGCGATTTTGAAAGTATGTAAACTCCTTGGGGTTGTGATGCCTTATGTGGTGAGGTATTTAGCTGAATTCTCGTGTGTGCATAATTGTCTAGAACTTTTCTTAAGTGTGACTCAAAGTGGAATGCTATATGTGGATGCACAAAGAACATGATCTTAGGATTTCTTTGGATACTCATTTCACCCAAAATGACCTCCTTGAACATCTATATTTGCTAGTCAATGTTTGAGCCTTTGATCCTTTTTCTTTGAAAACCACATTATAAGCCTATTATCCTTTTATATTCCCTCTCTTGGCACCCATCCTCCCCAATTTCTAATGTTAAAAGAATGAAAAATGGAGCTTGAAGCACAAAATTTTAGGAGAGATAAGAAAGAAATAAAGCAAAACCCTAAGTTTGGGAGTTTGCAAAAAAGGGGAATAATATGTGAGCTTTAATAAAGGGTAGCACCAAATTTCTATGAAATGAACAAAATGATTGGTTGAAAAACCTCTAGCATTAGAAGAAAAAGAATTCTTGAAAGGTGCTACATCTAGATTAAATATGGCCAGTTATGACACCAAAGGGGTTACAAGGGTTATTCTTGATGAAAAATAAGAATGATGAACATAGAGAGATAAGGTGGAATGAGTTCATTAATGTAGTGGGGCATTTATAAATGTTCACGAAAGGCATTAGGGAGGTTCTAGTCACTAGAGCTAAACATTTGTCCTACCCTTGCCCCTACATCGTGATAACCCACAAGTCCTTAGTCATTTTGAGTGTACAAACTCTACATTAGTAGCGAGATACATGAAGGGAAAGCCTATGGGTTAATTTGTATACACTTGAATTTCTTTGTGATAGTGAGCATATTTACTTTATTCTGTAATCCCTATGTATAAAATGCATGAAAAATGAAGGGGATTCTCTCTTGATACGAGTGGCATTGTTACTTGGATACATACTTAAATGTGTTTTAAATTAAAAGGTGTGATTGGGACAAGTGTGCAGTGAACATCAAGGCAAACTTTTGAATGTGAACTGTCAATGTCTTGAGATGCTACTTGAACTTGTTTTGATGAACTATGCCCCATATTTTGAATGAAAGAAAATATTTGTGGAATGTACCAATTGGCTGTGGTCATCTCTTTAAGTGGGTGCAACATGTTTGAGTCTCTTCTTTGTATTGAGCAGGTGTGCAATGTTGGGATTGTCCTATGTTTTAGGGGGTCTTTTGTGTGCAACTTTTGTGATATGTCATGCTTATGTCAATTTATTAGTTATGAGGAATGCCTTGCTTGAGGACAAGAAATGGTTCAAACTTGGGAGCTTGATGAGTTTCTAATTTACCAACTCATTAGGAATTTAAGGATAAACTTTTGCTTTGTTTTCAACTCATTTAGGAAGGTTTTACGCCCTTTCTCTTTAAATATGCAGGTATTGAACCTAAACAAGGAAAGTAAAGGAATTGAAGTAAAAACCAAAGTGTTGGAGGAAGAAGACCTGCGGTTCATAGGTCGTCACCTGCGAAGTGCATCCGCAAGTCACACCAAGGATGCTCGGAACCAGAGTTGCGATAGACTTGTGTCTCGCGGATGGGCACTTGTGATATGCAGGTTCTACTCAAGGGAGTCCGTGCTTAAAAGTGCAGAAATGGGAATTCGTGAAAGAAAAAGGAGAATATTTTCCCTAAATTGTGCACATCTTTATATCAGGAAAGGAAGAACTTTGTAAATATCAATTTTTGTAAATGGAGAAACACGGAGAGAAGTGAGAGCTTGTCTTCTTCTTCAAATTGTTAGGGTAATAACCCCACCATTGAAGCATACTTTGAAGCTTTATTTTACTTCTCAGTGATGAATGTTAATGATTCTTTTGTCGATATAATATTCTTATCCCCGTTCATGTGTAGCTAATTTGATTAGTAGGGGTGTGTACTTGATAGTGGTTTAGATAGATTGGTTATTATTGTTATAGTCGTATAATCACTTATTGTGAATGAATCTAATGCTTTCTCTATGTTTTTATTGAAATATATGTCATTTCAAACACAAATTGTGTTTGCTTATCTTGATTTTGCTTGAAAAGGGGAAGTAGGATGTGGGTGAGAAAGCATTAGTAGAGAATTGACTTATGAAAGTGTGGGGTTAGGCTAGAGATAGCCAAGACACATTTTCATAACTCATTCAAGGGTTAAGGCTAGAAATAGCTTAATTCTTCTCCAAGCCATTATGGGTAATTTGATATGGACCTTTGGTTTTGAAAGAACCAAAGTAGAATGTACCCAATTGGTTGAAAGACATTGGGTATTTCCTTGTCCATGGATATTCATTCTTGTATTAGGTTCTTGAGAATTAGCAGTTAACCCCAATCCTATCGATGCCCCATCAATAGCACATCCCTAGTACTTTCTCTCATTGTTGCTTCAATTTGCATTACCTTGTTTGATATTGCTTTTAGAAATCGATGGTGATCTTATTTTTTCCCAAACATTTACTTTATAAATTTTGATGCAATGATGCTAGTTAGTTTAGATTGATTTACAACTTTAGTAGCAATCACCCCCCATTCCCTGTGGATTCAACCCCGACTCCTAGTTGGGTAAATTATATAGCATACGACCGTGTACACTTTCTGAATTGAAGAGTGGATTTGGACGTTATCAAGAATGCTAGGTAGGGCCATATAAAGGAAAATGTTACTTTATAAGTTCATTGAAGAGGAGCTTTGAAAATAAAAGTTCCTTCGACAGAAAAATGGCTTAAGTTGGAATACAGATGAAGGATGCTCAAGCCCAAAATCAACACCCTCAAATAGTGCTCCAGCGCATAATGGTTGATGATGTTGCAAGATTTTCACTACTAACAGCCTCAGATTATCTGTCAAAGTTTACTATCCATATCAAGACAAAATTAGGCCCCGCTTCACATGCTTTCACATGCTTCCCACATAATACTCAAAGAGGACAACAACCAGCCTCACTGTCACATGCCATCACATGGTTTTCTATTGTACATATAAGGTTTTTCACATGTTTTCACATGGTTAGTCTTAGTGTCTCTTGTTATATTAGGCCCTTTCACGTGTTTATGGGCCCCATATGTAGATAGTGTACTTAGTTTATCTTGTAAGATATGTGTGCCATTTTTATCTTGTAATAGTCTCCCAACTCCTAAATAAAAGAAGTTAGGTTGTACAGTATAGGGGGAGAATAACATATTTGGTAAAATTTCCTATGATCAATAATATGAGTGCTTCGTTTTATTGGGAGTTTTCGCTCCAAAACCATGTGGTAAGCTTAATTCTGGAAATCATAAATCATACATGAACATGTGGGCATTGCCCAATACTTTAACAAGCTTGAAAATACTCAATTCACATTGAAAATATGATTACAAACATGGGTAACTTGATAACATGCTTTTTATCAATAACATCTCATCATACTTGAACATTGATCATAAATCTTTTCATGATTTTCTCATAAATGGGCATTTTAATTTATAAAGCTTGAAACATTATTTTTAATTGAAAACAATGTAAAACTTTCCCATGATTCATAATTCAATAGTATAAACATATTTAAATCATACCCATGTAGAGAATTAGGAATTTAATGCATTGGGTTAAAACCCTATAGAATTGACATAGAAAATTCATGATTTAGAGAGGGACTGGGCATGGGTGTGAAATGATTCACTCACTCATAACCCTACATACCTATTTATAGCTGATTCTTACACTTATTTGATTCCCCACTAGGAATTGAAGAGAAGTTAAAGGAAAACAAGCTTGATCACCTCTCTAACTCTCTATCTTTGCATGCATGTGTAAGAATGACCTAAAATGAACTTAATCCCTTTAAAAAATTCATCATTCATAACTTAAAATGACATAGTTTAGGTCTTAGGATCATAGGAATTATGGAAAAGCCCTTACTAAATTCTTAGTAATTAACTGACTTCCAGACCCTAGGAGGGACTGGACGACTCGTTACTCTGGCCACGACTCGTGGCATCATCCATCATGTACACAACCTGAAGTTCGTCTGGGGCTCATCACGAGAGACATCACAAATCGTTACAGGTGACCACGACTCGTGGTCACCACCCGTCACATGCATTGCCTTAAATTTCAAACAATTACCATCTTCTTACCACGACCCATCCCATGAATCATGGTGACTAACCTCGACTTGACCTTCCATGAGGTTCACTACCTTATTCCTTCTCCTTCCCAGTCATCACTTCCCACGACTGACTCAATGAATCGTGGGGTCTGACCACTACTCGTGGTCATGTCCTTGGGGACCCTAAATCCCAATTTCAAACTCACCCCCTGAGCCTCACCACGAGTCACCTCACGACTCATGGTCTTCACCCACGGGTCACATCATGACCTGTTTTGTGACCTGATGCTAATTTTCAAGTTTTCCCCGTTTCAACTCCTAGGTCTGATCTTTGGGCTTCTAGGGTATAACATGTATCTTTTGAGTTTATCTAATCAGTGTGTATTTGTCAATAGTGAGTCATTTTATTATGAGATCATACCTCGTCGGTTCTGGCCAATTATGTTTAGCCTATGGCAGGGTGTGCTCAATCGGGTGCAGCACAAGTGCCAATAATTACCCTCAGGTTTGGGGTGTGACAAACTTCATACCAGATTTGATCATCTCCTAGGGAATCTATGAGTCATGTCAAGAAGTGTCTTATTTATGTGTGCGTTGCGCAGTGTACTTATAAAATTAAGGCTATAAGATATCTAGGATCGTTACACTTTTTTGGGACTAAAATAATGTGATGGGTCTGAAGTTGTCGGTGTCAGGTCAAGACATATGTTTGTTGTTGTGCAAAGATTGCTGATGACTCGTAGAACAATAGCCGGTCAGCGGCTTGATATAGCGGCAAGTAAAGGTACCAATAGGGTACACCACATTAAGACAGACCTATCTAAAGCTCAGGATGAGGCCACTACCCACCACCGATTCCTGTACATCCAATTGGGAATGTTTCAAGCACTGAGAATATCTTGAGTGTTGTGGCATCTCTAGAGCCACCAACAATTTTCGCAGACCAGGAGTTGAGTTAGCAATACAGTTATTAGCAATATTAGTGATAGGACAGCTAGGAGTTGCGACACCTGCGTGTGCAGGATTCGAAGAGCGGGCTGAAAGTTCTAGGGCTCTAGTCTTTAAGGCATTTAATACTCCAGAGTTCTTGGGGTAAAATATGAATAAAGAACCATAGGATTTTGTTGATCAACTATACCGTTTCATTCGAGTTATGCATGCTACTAAGGCTGTAGAGTTGGAGGCATTTACATTGCGATAAAGGAAAGTATTATGGCATGATAGTTTGGAATGCTCGAGAGGCCGTGATGCATCTTGTGTCAAACAAGTGGTAGGATTCAGGAAGCAAGGATGGTTTTTGACGTACTGCGATACATGTTATAGGAGGCACTACAACTGGTGCAGAAACAACCAACATGTTTTTTGTGTAGGGGTGAGGACATATCATCATAAACTACTTCTATTAAGAGGCAAAATGACATAGTACAACTAACGGGGTCTAAGGTGGGATCGTCTGCACTAGCAGGGCTAGTAGAGCCTGGGTTACAGTTGGGCCGACGATAGGTTAGAGGCAGAGTTCTTGCACTAGTTTGAGCTTTCCCTCTTCCTTGTATCTTTGCTTTGGGAGATCACCAAACTAAAGAGCCTTCAACGGGTAATGCGCCAGGTGAATACTTATTTTTTGTGTACTGTCGTGTTGAGTCCAAGTTTATTTGTACCTTGGTAGGTCCAGGGTTGTGTTGTATTACTGGTGTTGTCTATGTTAGACCCACATGTTTTGTGATCTGATGAGCTGGATTGTAGGTTTATACCTTCTAAGTTTATCATCGTTCGTTTTGTCAACATTCAAGGATGAATTTTTCTTGGGTAAAAGCTGATAACGACACGGACAGCGAAAGACTCTAAACATTAGAAGATTAGAAAAGGGGAAGGCGTTTATTATTTAAAAGAGAAGAAACAAGAAATAGTGAATCAATTAAGAAGAAGTAGAAGAAGAAAAGGGGGGAGGGAACTCAAACAAGTAATCTTACTATTGGAGAAATCCAAGTTATTGTTTAAAGTAGAACAAAAAGGGTATAACCCAAAGAGAACCTACAAAGGTCTCATATGCATAAGGCTGCTACTAATATATTAAATCAAACTTAGTTACAATGAAGAAAAAAACCCCTTTATATAAAATCCTAGAAGGGGCTGGTCAAAACTCAATTAAAGAAATTATCCCTAGGGATATAAAAGGCTGCCCACACTTAGACCAATGTAGTCAACATAGATTAAAACAAAACACTAAATGGCATTGAAAGCTGCCACACACAAAGTCCTAGAAACTCAACATCTATAAAACAACTCTTAAATATTCTATAAACTAATTAAAAATTACTGCAATATTTTCTCTCATTGGGGGCTAATTTGGGCCCCATCCATCTCCTTTTGAACTTTAATTTGGGCCTACAAATAGATGTAAGAGTTGAAGAAAATATCTTCATTGGGCTTGAGATCTTCTTCCATCACAAGATACTTTTTAATACTTAATTGCAGCCCATTTGAGTTTGTTTTGAAATTTATTATTTGATGAAGCTTTCAAATCCTTATCCATGTCTTTTAATGACATATAGCTGCCATGGATGCTCGCTATGGATGCTATCATTCTCCCTTCTTAAAGAAGATTTTTCCTCGAATCTCGACATTGACTATATCTCGCACCCTTATTGGATTTAAGCTTCTTGGTTGTTATCAAAAGGACGTAACTCCCGTGAGTTTATTGAGAGTTCATGGACAGGTTTCGATATACATGCCTAATTTGGTAGCTATGTTAAAACGTTGAGCGAAAGCCTGGGGCTCAGAGTGTGTTTGAATGATGGGACAACAAGCCAAAACCTAGAAATGCCTAAAGGTTGACTCGCTATAGGACGCAGCTCTGCAAATCTTTCAAAGAGGGGCATAATAGAGGATGCTTCCTCCGCGTTGAGACATGTAACGTGAGCCCTTGCCTTGGCAAACTTTGATATATATAAGTGTTTTGGTTGTTTGTTGCATATCATATAACACTATCTTTTTTTCTCTGCTGTGAAAATGGTTAGCCTTGGTATTCTCAAGTCCGTAGCCATCTTCAAGCCAAATTAAAGGCCCAAACATAAAATTCTTGTGATCGTGAGTGCAATGTGATGGCTCTGTTCTAACGTCGTTACATGAACTTTTAGCGATAAATTTGAAAATTAAGGGCAGAAAGGTAATATTTTACCCTACCGTAGAATAAGAAATTACAAAATTAATATTCTCAATACTCAAATGCACCGGTTCACTCTCTATTTTACCCTCTCAAACTCACATCACCATTCTTCCCACTCATTCTTACTTTTTGACAACTCACTCTCTTCACTCACTTTCCCTTTTTCCTCTATTGAGTTGTCGTTGCCCTACTACTTATCTCTCTTTCTTTTGTCTCTCATCCTACTTTTATTTGGTGTATGTTTCATCACCGCACTAGCTCCCATGTACTTCCCAAGAATTCCTCTTATCCCTTGGGAGGACTTCAAGGTCAACTCTAATTTTAGGCTTCACCGTTGTTTTTTCCTCTTGCATTCCCCTTTTCCTTTTCAAAACACCTCATTATTTCTTACCCTTAATTGATCTTCTTGAATTTCCATAAGTTCCAAAGAAATAAGGAAATATCTTTTTTTCCATCATCCGAAAGCGTACTCTATTCTTCTGGATCATATGAAGTTTCTCTATAAAGGTACCATGGCCTTCCCAATAGTACATGACATGTGAATAAGGGAACTACATCACACTATGTCTCATCTTGTATCTCCCAAGATTAAATTGCACCAACACTCTCTTGGGTCTCACCTTCACTCCTTTGAAGATGTCAGCTAAGCGAGCTTAACACAAGATAAACCGACATTTTTAGCAAAGTAAGAACTAACTAAGTTGTGACAAATATTTCTATCAATTTTAGTACCACACACATTAGACAATACTTCCATTCTAGCTTGAAAAATCTTGCTAACTCTCTCATGCCCTTCTAGGATTCTTTGCATTTGATTCCCAATTATCCCCACTATAATCATCCATTCCTTCGTTCTAATTGCTTTCAAAATCTATAGAAGACATGCTAAAACAAGAGATTGTTAGTAGTAGTTGTTCATGCACTCCTCACATGTATCTTGTAATGGCTTTCAACACGCGTATATCAAGCACAAATAGGCTTTTACCCTCACATAATCTCACCACTCTTGCCTTTTACCACTCAAAGCATGCCTCGTGTGCCCTCTTCAATGAACCAACTCAAAACATCAAAGAAAGTTCAAATATTTGGTTCAGAATGGAGTTTATGTCAAATAAAGAAAAGGACAACAAAACTATAATGAACTGGAAAAAAAGGAGTACACAATGAAAATAAAGAGAAAAGCGTGAAAAAAATTTCACACGAAAATTTAAAAATGCGCACAAATCACTAGACTACACTAAGTATGAATAATACTTAAAGTATCTTAAAGTGAATAATATGAAACTAAATATAGTGTATAAAACACTTTCAAGAACACCAAGAGCATATGCACGAGCTTTTGAATCCAGGGAGCTACAATGACCTTTACAATCCCAAAGTGACTTTCGAAGCCGTTGACCAAAATTTCAAAAACCTTCAAATCAAATGAGATTGGATCAGATTTTGGCTAAATCAAAGTCACCAAATCACAAGGTAAAGTACGTAACATACCATGAACAAGTGAATAACACTAGAAATTACCGTTCACGTCACTGCTCGCCTGAGGAAATTTTTTTTTTTGACTTTGGGGTTACTATTCATGCCGCAAAGAATCCTATTTTTCTTTTTTTCAGATTTTTGTAGTTTTCTATGATTCGTCACGACCGAGTACACCCTGCGTGACGTTGCATTACCTAGACAAGGAGCCCCGAGAGACCCCAAGTCAACCTATGGCATGAACATATAACTAATTAATTCACATGAAGTAGAAAGCTTGACTTAATAATTATAAACTAACCAAAATCATAACATGAGTTATAAGAAATAACAATACATGATCCAAACATAAATGGTTGAATCCTACGTATAGGCCGAAAGCCTCTAATCATAATGCATGTGCTTAACTTGACAAAGCCCAACAAACCCCAACATTTATGAAAAACAAAAAGATAGACACGATCCAAACATGAAGCCCTATAATCATGAGGACTCACTACTAAAAGCTGAGAGCGGAAATGAGAGAAAGCTAGGAATGGAAGTCAACCTCGCGAACCAAATCCTGAAATTATGTGGGTCAGCACTTGGAAGGTACCGAGTATGTAAGGTATGCAAAACAATACTTAAAAACATAAAAGTTATAGGAGGGGATTAAGAAAGCGGGACATCCCGATCAAAAGAATGAAATCGTAAACATATCATAAGGCTCAAGGTTTTAGCAAAAACATTCGTGAAGTCGTCATAATATAAAAGAGAGAAAATTTCATAAACATGACTTCACTAAAGAAAATAATCATAACATGCATGAAAACAATGAGGAACAATGAGATTTCTATAACCGATATACCCCATATGAGCACACATGGAGCCCGACCGTATACCTAGCTCCAGGGAGCCCATTCGTACTGCCAAGGGTAGAACCATGAAGAGCGTGATATCACTCATGAATACCCCATAGGTCATGTGAGCACATATGTGTCCCAAATATAAACCTACTATGGCACGTAGTTTTGAGATTCGCCATCTCGTCCTCGAACCTACTCCTAAGTAAGTACTCACTCCAAAACAATGCATGCTCGCGAAATTGCATACGATATGCATGGCTAGTTAAACGGAGAATCATTTCATGCTTGAGAATTCGTAATACTAGCCATGGAATCGGGGCCCGTGAATCACTATAAAATCATAGTTCACAAATCACGAACCACTTGTGTATTGCCCAAAATTTCAATTGTACTTGAAATGCTTTTAAATTTATAGGAAATGCTGATCATAAATAACATCGCAATTAAAAACATGCTTAAATTCAAGAGTTCATATCATGTTTGAGAAATCATCATAACCGTGAATTTCACTTCAAAACCCCATGATTTGGGCAAGGCAAAGCTTATAGGCATTAAATCAAATATTGAATAAAATGAGTGGAAATGTACTTCAATAATTCAAACCCATGATTTAGACATACTACAAAGATGCTCATATCATTTTGAGGAAACATGTAAGAGTGGTTATGAATCTAAACAAAGTGGTAATTTAAACATAGAGTTAGGGAGAAATTGGCATGGGTAGGACTAAACTACCCATTCAAAATCCCACATACCAGGAATTACACGATTCTTAACTCCTTGAAAAAACCCTAGGTGAAAACTTCTGAAGAATTGAAGAAGAACACTTGAATCTCCTCCTACTCCCTTCTCTAGTTCTCGCAAATACCAAATGACACTTCGCATGAGTTTTTCCTCCCCTAAAAGACCTTTTCCCGACCTAAAACGACATGTTTAGGTCTCAAAGCACAGAAAAGTCGAAATTGCTCATGAATTTTTCCCGAAAAATAGGAAAGTCCGCCCCGACCATGAGTCGACCATAAGAGTCACGACTCATGGTTACCTCTGGTCACCCCACAATTTCCCAATTTTCTCTCGAATTTGGCCAGACTCGCATACCACGACTGTAGTACCATCCTCGCTGGCTCGACTGGCCGCCGTGGTACCATCCACTCCATACCAAAATACGATCAACTACAACACCTCATCATGAGTGATTGCTACATCCTACGAGCCGTACCATGATCCGTGATGACTCACCCTTGCACCATTGAGATATTCACCACGACTTCCACCACAAGTCGCACTCCACACGCCACTACTCTGTAGGAATACTCGCTTGTATGACCTCAAGCTCCGAACTCATCACGACTCGAGTCACGAGTTGTAGGTCCTCACCACACCAGACTCGAGTCATACTGTGCAAATTCCGTGTTTTTCTGCGCTTTCAACTTCAACTCCTAGGTCTATTCGTAGGCCTTCCTCCTGGCGTTACAATATCTCCCCTTTTGGAAACATTTGTCCGAATGTAGGAAACAAGCTGAAAATAGAAACATAAAATTACCATATGCAATACTCGATCATTTAAGCGAAATCTAACTGAATTACTCCCGAAAAAAAGAACTACATAGCGGGACTGCATTCGTCATCACATACATATATCATATCATAAAACAAACTTGCGCGCATGAACGGAACATGGAAAACTTATTAGAGGTTTAGGAAAAACCGATACCTCGAACCGAAACTAGGCCGCAAGAGGGAACACGCGGGGCCATTTACCCATCATATCCGCTTCATCTTCCCACGTAGCTCCCTCAATATGATGATTTCTCCATAACACCTTTACTAAAGCTACTTCCTTGTTCCCTACCTTCGAACCCGATGATCCAAGATTGCAACAGAACTTTCATAATTGAGGCTATCATTCACGCCAACACTTTCCACCGGGAATCCACCAAGGTTGATCTCCTGCACTTTTTCAATGAGCGATACATGAAATACTCGGATGAACTTAAGCCAACTCTAAAGGTAACTCTAACTCATAAGCTACCTTACCTACTGCCTCACAATCCAAGACGGAATATAGCTGGGCCGAGTTTCCCTTTTCTTTTGAATCTCATCACTCCCTTTCATGGGAGATACCTTTAAACACCCAACGCCGATATCGAACTCAAGCTCTTCTCATATCCGCATAAGAATATTGGCGACTTTGAGTGATTTTCATCCTTCCTCTTATTAACCGAACGCTTCCATAGCCTCATGGACTTTATCTGGACCAACTAACGAAGCTCACCAACTTCAAACCACCCAATGGGTGATCCACCTTCGCTCATAAAGAGCTTCGAACGACGCCATTTGTATATCAAGTGATAAATGTTGTTGTAGCAAACTCAATAAGAGGCAAATGCTCGTCCCAACTAGCCTTGAAGTCAACAACACAAGCTCTCAACATGTCCTCTTCGCCCGACCATCCGTTTGCCGATAAAATTGTCATGCTAAGCTTGACTTGGGTGCCAAGTCCCTTTTGAAAAGATCTCCGTAACCGAGAGGTGAACTAAGTACCTATCTAATATAATGGACAAGGTCACCCATGCAATCTAACTAACTTCTAGAATGTATAACTTAGCATAATCTTCATTAATCGGTGGTTTTGACCTTAGGAAATGAATGTAGCCTTGGTCAACCCGTCGACCACAACCCAAATGGAGTCACACTGCTTCACGAAAAAGGTAAACCTATTACAAAGTCCATATTGATTTCTTCCCACTTCCAAGTAGGAATGCCGAGATCTTGAGTACACCCCCGGTTCTCGATGCCCGACTCACTTGTTGGAAATTCTGGCACCAAGGCCGAATTTTGAATATCCTTGTTCATGTCGCTCCACCAATATTTTTCCCGCAAGTCATGGTACCTCTTGGTAAAGGTTTCGATGGGATAGAATCCTCAGACCTATGTGCCTCATACAATATCAAGTCCTCAAATTATCACACTTGGAACACATAGAAGACCCCGGTAACACAAGACACCATCTCCCTTTGGAGAAGACCTCTACTTTCGAATTTTGAATGACCTCCTTCAGCCTTTACCAAAACCTGCTCCTCATCTTGCTCACCTCATGGTAAATCACGAAGGACGACTCCGATTCGCCCGGGAACTACCACACCGCTATCTGCTGAGACCAAACGAACTCCTACAATTCCCGCCAAGCATCCTAAGGTGCCCAACTCCCGAGTCTCCATCTCTTATGTCTAAGATCATGAAAAATAAGCGTCTTCTAATTCATCCGAAATCCTCCTAGCCACAACCTGCATACTTCATTTTAATCCTGAAACCCACTTTGGACCGACAACTCACTAAATTACCCACGTAGTTGCTTGACCCCGACTTTACCATGGTCATCCTTTGCTTCCCCAAAACTTATAAATTCAACCCTAGGTTCAAATCACTCTTTAATCACCTCATAATACCTGCAAACCACCCAACTAAATCATTACTCACCACCAAGAACCAATCAAACTCTCAGAATCCAATTTAGAGCTTGACAACCTAGATTGTTGACTTCTGGGTCAACCCTCAAACTTCAAACCCTTCAAAATCTAAGTCTCATCCACCATTAAATCATCTCAGAACAAAGTCCTCCACTTCCAAGTAATTCATGAACAATGTGAGTAATGATACAAAAGGTTCATCTTTAGGAAAATCTGACGACAATCACAACATGACCATATGGTTTGCTACACTTCCAGGCCCGGTTAATAACCGAGATTCCCGTACTGTAATCCGACATCAATGGTTGGGGTAGGGAATTATCCCAAACGTACACACATCTTAACCAACATTTCCATCACGGGAACATCCTTGTGATTTAAAGTAAGAGAATCATGAAAGACGAATCGTATAGGAAGTATAATATTGGCATATACCCAATATAGCACCATCTTATGAGCCGATAGAACAGATTTCGAGGACTCGTAATTCATGTATTTATAGTGTGCTAAGAAACATGGGTTCACATACATAGCGATAGTAATGACACGAGATGAAACTTGAAATATTTGGATCGCACTTTACGCGGCTGCCCGTCATTTTAGGGTCCCGAACATAAGTGCGAGCCGAGCATAGCATCGAGGATACGTAAGGAAATTTTAAAGAAGAAATAGAGACTACCTCAAATGCTATCCATAGGACTCTCATTAGAAACTCAATACATGAATGGGCTCACTTACCATTTCCTCACCTTCCATGTGAAAACCGATCTTATAATGCTCAAAGGGAATTATACCCCTTACAAAGAGTCCCCTGAACTAACAATCATGATAGGTATGAGGGAAGCATAAGTTATGACATACCTAAGACTACACCTTTGCTGACCGCCACCGCTTCGATGACTCCGTGGCGTTGAGGTGGGAAATTTGCTGGGCCGGGAGGATGACGAGGCACGGCCTTTCCGACCATCTCACTTGGCCGAAGCGCACCCTTGTGTTTATGACCAAGTTGGCTACAATAAAACAAACATCTCGAACCTCGCCAAGCACTTCCTTAGTGTGCTTCCCGCAACGCCCGCAATTGGGTAAGTAATCTCCTCACCCGAGGATTGTACCCCGAGCCTAGACTAGACTTCGGCGAGTTTGAGAGTGACTCCCATGACTCGACCCTTGTTGGGACTTAAGGTTTCCACTCGGGACACTTGTTTCCCCTCTTGTTCTTCACACTTCCCAAACTACCACTAGGAGTCACCAACTCGTGGGCTCTCCTTCATGAGTCCTTGAATTCTAGAAGTTGTTGCTTCCCGATAGGGTTTAATGTGCGATAGTCGCCGGGGTTAGGCCGGGTGATCATAGCTCGCATTAATACTCTAAGAGCGGCTCCGGAAGCCAGACTAAGAATCCTGCATGGAATCCATTGAGCCGGTGGCACCCGATCGATCCCATCGTTTTTCTTAGAGACATGATTCTCGTACACACGTATAGCACAAGTTATAAGAATAGGGAGACTTTTTCATCGCACGACATAGATCATGAAAGAAGAAAACATTTCCTAAATGTTTAGTAGCCTCTTTGTCATAAGTATGGTGCTGCTTTCACATCCATGAAAAATACTCTACCTAACGCCGCATTTAGAATCCCTAAGACACATCAAACCTATTGCTCGGGATAAAGTTTGTCACGATCCGAGAGTACACCGTGATTGTAGACACGGGACAAGGAGCCCCAAGAGATCCCAAGTCAACCCATGGCATGAGCATATAACTAATTCATTCACATGAGATCAGAAGTTTCGACTTAATATCATAACTAATTGAAAATCATAACATGAGCTATAAGAAAAAACAAGATATGATCCAAACATAAATGGTTGAATACTGCTGCATAGGTCTGGAAGCCTCTAGTCATACCGTACTGCTTGAAGGAACAAACCCCAACTAACCCCAACATTTCAGTAAAAACAAAAAGATAGACATGATCTAAACACGAAGCCCTCGATTCATGAGGACTCACTAATGAAGACGAGTCGAACTAAGAGCAAGCTAGGAACGAGCGTTGAACCCGCGAACCACATCCTCGAGCCATATGGGTCCGTACTTAGAATACCGAGTATGTAAGGTATGCATAAATACTTGAAAACATAAAAGATAGGAGGGGTGTCACGCCCCATAACCGGGGGAGGGCGACTGCTCCTCATACTCGATCGACTGGGAAGCCGGCCATATGACATCTATAACCGTAACACTTAGGTTGTCCATGCCACTCGTCATAATCAACTGAGCACAAACCGGACCCATAATGTCTCGAACAATATAGGTAAACAAATGAAATGCAAACAAGGCTATGAGTATGCTAAAGTAAACAACAAAAATCCGACAAGGTCACAAATTTAATATCATTGTACACACTAAGTCCACAAAGCCTCTAAAGAGTAAACTGACTGATGGTCAAAACAGGGCTCCGACCTACCCATAACTGCATCTCAAAACTCTAACTGAAGAAAAAATAGTCTTAGCTCCAAAAAGAAAGGAGCATACCAACACATACGCTAATCTCACGAACTATACCTGCACCTACGGCACGAACGCAGGTCCCCAGGAGAAGGGACATCAGTACGAATAAAAGGTACTGGTATGTTAGGCAAAAAACTGTAAACATGTAAGATAGCAATGATAATTGAAACAAAAATAAGGAATAGTAACAACGTGGAATCTTGGAAACTGAAACCTGATAATAAATCAATATTGAAGTGCAAATGCAACCAAGAAATGCACAAGAAAAAGTATAATTGTAATGTTGGCGGCCAACCGACCATAAAAACCATATACAAAATGCCTCCAGTTGGTGTACCATACAAAGGTAAAACAAAATATCTTAAGCCGGTGTACCATACCATAATAAAAATAAAAATATCTCCAGCCGGTGTACCATATCGGGGTAAAAATAAAAATATCTCCAGTCGGTGTTCCATAACGTGGTAAAATTAAATATCTATAGTAGGTGTACCATACTGGGTAAAAATAAAAATATCTTTAGCCGGTGCGCCATACCGGGTAAAATAAAAACATCTCTAGCCAGTGTGCCATACCGGGGTAAAAATAAAAATATTCTCAATCATAATCGTGAATGGAACCGATAAAGCTTATACTGAGTCAATTTAACACATGTAGCATTGAAATGAAAAATTCTTAATCTGTGGCCGTAATAGGTCTATTTCGTAACATATAAATGCAAGTGAGCACATATACAACGTAAAATTAGCAAATATGCACATATATCACGTAAAGCTGTCAAATTATATACAAATATGTCAACTCAGTGACTCGTCGGACATTCAGGAGATTTAGCCAACATAAGAATTTTAGTAGGCTTATAAGAAACGTCCTATAGATAGTGTCACCAATTTAACGTATCTCTTGAGTAGAAGCACATAGATTCTCATTTCTATACAATCCTTTTACATCTGGGAACTACATATGTAGACTGCCTACAGGGTGGTTCCTTTACATGTATCGACAACTATACATTGGAATTTCATCGTCAAACTTATCACGTCGATGAGCACATACAGTTCTCAATTAATTTTCCTTATTTTTAGGAAAACATGGGACTTATAACTTGGAGCTTGGAGTTATTTTTCATAACGCTTAACATATACGTAGAGCTGAGAGCTGAATTAAAGACATACAACGTATGAGACTCCTATATAACGTATAAACTCGTATTTAGTTAGCTGAATGACCTCCTAGTGACTTCTAGGATTTAGAAGTTCTAAGCATAACTGATCATTTTAATAGCTTGTGCTTATACTTATACATTAGGAACATTGGTACATGGGATAATCTCTCCGCTGAATTTAGAAAATTCAAATGATAACTCAACAAGAGCTAAACATATAGACGCATGGCTGCAATATAACTCAAAGAATTCAACTGTATGTTATAATATGAAAATATATACATTATGACTTCTTACTGGAAAGACAAATAAAGACTTAAGTTCTTAGGCCAGAATGCAACTTCAAATACTTGATCGAGACATTAGCGTGATTCTCGGAATATGATCTTTTGAAAACTTGTTAGCATAACACACTTCAACATAACTTAGGGACTGGAAGACATTACTTAAGAATCTGAGATTTGTATTTGTTCAACTTGAGAATTCATAAGCAAATCTCCAAGTGCTTCCTTATAGGCAATAAAGACTTATAACCATAATTCGAAAGCTGCTGGATTGAATTTCACAACTTCTTAATTAACCGAGGAGCTCAAGAAAGCTTACATTTTTATAAATGGATTAGACGCTCCTAGGATCACCCTTTTCGGTCATGGAAGAAAATTTCAACACTTAGAATCAATAACTTAACATAAACGTCTAGGGGTATAGCAGAGAGCTTCTCTTAAACTTACGTTACTATTTTACAAACGTTCAACTCTAGCTGATTTATAGAAGGTCATCACCTAATATTAATTATATCATTACCACATAATGTATTTATATCACTTATTTAAATTAATTCCTTGGCGACTCTCAGGAGGTTCAGATAGCACAAGAGTTACAGTAAATTTA
>JACEIK010002910.1:104649-130194 GCA_018107945.1 Datura stramonium
AACTTACTGTAAAATGTTAGCTTTATAAGTTCTTTTAAGATGATCTCTCTTACTGAGTATTGGGTACTGTCACGCCCCGAGTCTACACCCTGGATGGAACACGATACTTGAAGTCAAAACTAATCCCAAGTCAACCCTTGGTCTGTCATACACTGGTATTTTGAGTAAAACATGCATAGCGGAAGCTTTGAAGTAATGATATAAAAGCATTTATGAAAGAAATCCTGAATCACATAGTGTAATGCCCCGGAAATTCAAAGACTAGATTCGGGACTTAAATCAAAAAATTTAGAAATCCGTAGAAACTGTGTCAGGACGACTCACCTAACGTGTCATTGTGAGACCTAACGACTCGTTAGGTCAGTCGTGAGAAGGAGGAGTTAGTATTGGTAAGGGAGAAGAAGTTCTCCCAACGGAAGACCTCACAAGTCGTGGTCACCTGAAATGACTCGTTATGTCCCCCGTTACCAGCCCTAGTTAGTTATTAGGCAGTGCACCTAATGAGTGTCACCATGAATTGTCATCACTGGTAATGACTCATTGTGTGACTCGTGGTCAAGCCTAGTATAGAAACTTCATAAGTGAGACAGTGTGGTCCACGACTAGTGACCACAACTCGTTAGGTCACTCGTGGTGACCTATAGAGGATTCCAGGCAGTGTACTCGACGGGTTTGACCACGAGTCATGGTCAGTCACCATGACCTGTTAGGTCACCCGTTAGGTTCACCTGTCAGTTTTTCCAACAATTTCTAAGGGCTACTTTGTAATTTTCTACTCTCCTAAGCTTCAAACTATGTCGTTTTAGTCATAATTTTAGACCTATTAGTGGGGAAAAATGGTTCATTCCTCATTCCAACTCTAAGTTTTCAGAAAAGTCATCGTAAGCTCTCCTCTCAAGAACCCTTCAAGAAAGCCTAGGGTTTTCCTCCATTGCAGCAGTCCAAGCTTTCTCCTTCAAGAAACTTCAACTCAGGTATATGGAAATTCAACAAGAGAAATTATTCTTCCCTTGTGTCCCCATAAAATCCCTCCTACAGTTTCTCTATTAGTTTTAGCCCTGAGTTTTCGAATACGAAGAAATTATAAGTTATTATTTGTTAAATTCACATAGAATGATATCCTTTTTATTATTGATATGACCTCCATCAATTCTTACCTGAATTGTTGATGTTCTTGCCAAAGTGAATTTAAGCCCTAAATTTTCGAGTAAAAACTATTTGTGTATTAAATTCCGTCTAGTTGTGAAGTGTGATTTGGGCTGAATTTTCAAGTATTTATTATTATTTATATGTTGAGTAAATACTCCATTGATAAGAATGATTTTAGCCTTATTGGATAAGATTTCTTTAATTCTTGAAATTTTTCCATATTATGGAATTCCCGTGTTGTTGGAATGAGTTGGGTTCTCTATTAGCTGCTTAGTAATTCAGTTCAGTTAGAACATAGAACCTGTTTAGAACTATTTAGAAATTGTCAACTAATCAGTTTGACTTCAGTCTTTTCCCCAGGTGTCAATGGTGCCTCCCAGTTATTAGAATCAGACTCAGAACTTAGTTTCATTGGTCCACTAGGCATTCATGAAACTTTATATAAACATCTCTACCTAGCCTCAGGACCCCAGAAATATTACAGTTTGTTCTTAGACGGTTACGACTTTTCTAGATAAGCAACTCTGACTAGTCTAGAACCCAATTTCAGAATTTAGTCTGATAAGACTCTCAGGGTACTTTTAGTCATGTATCCCTAACTAGTATTGGACCCCAGTTTAGAGCTATTAGCTTAGTACACAGTTTAGGAATTCTAGTAGGAGTAGGACTTAGCACCGAGCGGACCGGGGTTCCAGCATACCCAGGTTCCTAGAACTAGGTTGCCAGCGTGTTACCGTATTTATTGGCCTGATTGGTCCCAGACTTATGTGATCACCCAGTTCATGCCTTTATACCTTGGCAAGGTATATTGGGTCCTACTGGTGGGGTGTATATATCGGACTTCACGTGTAGCTCACGTGGTTATATGTCAGTTATAGACTCTCCCACTAGTCAGTCCAGTCCAGTTTCAGAATAAGCAGCTCAGTTTAGTACAGTATCTCAGACTCAGAACTTTCATACTTAGTGCATGCCCATGACCATCAGACAGGGTCATCTTGACCATTTAAGTTTATTTCAGTGGTTCAATCCAGTATATTAGTTGGTCATTGCATGTCATTTCAGTTTAGTTATTTATATTCATCTTTGTCTTCTCTCACCTACTCAGTACATTCAAATTACTGATGCATACTTTTATGTTGTATCATTTCATGATACAGTTTCAGGTTCTCAGACTCAGCACCATTAGTTGCCGCGGTTCAGATCCTCCACCTCAGCAGTTGAAGTGTGAGTCCTCATCATTCGATGGCATTATTTCATTTCTTTCAGTTAGTTCATTAATTTTAGTTAGACTTAGAGTTAGCTTGTGGCTTGTCCCAGCAACACATCAGTTAGAGGGCTTTCAGACGCAATTAATTTCAGCCTTCAGATGTTCTTAAACTTTATGATTTCAGTTTTATTTTCATAAATGTTTTTATGCTATTTTTTCAAAGCTTCCTCTATATTTATTTAACTCAGAATACCAGTGTATGATAGACCAGGGGTTGACTTGGGGTCACTTGTGAGTTCAAGTACCATGTCCTGTCCAGGGTGTAGACTCGGGGCGTGACAAACTTGGTATCAGAGAACTAGGTTTAGAGTATCCTCGAAATGTCTGAAAGCCGCATCGAGTAGAGTCCTTTCCATGGGTGTGAGG
Organism: Datura stramonium; assembly: GCA_018107945.1. NCBI lineage: Eukaryota > Viridiplantae > Streptophyta > Magnoliopsida > Solanales > Solanaceae > Datura > Datura stramonium. The sequence continues at coordinate 107,432 of JACEIK010002910.1, forward strand.
CGCACCACACTTATGACGAGGAGGCTACGAGATGTTATTAGGAATACTCTCTTTTGTTCATACTCATTATTGTGTGTTAAAGTTAAATTCCATAAACGTCCTTGTAACTCGTGCTCTATTTCATTTTAGTGAATCATGCCTCCTAGACGCAGTAACGGAAGAAGGGTCGATAACGCTAATAAACCTGCTCCACCAGCCCCGTAAGCTCCTCAAGATTATTCGGTATCTACCGCCAAATTCAGGGCGGCCATTCAACTGCTGGCCTAAACAGTCACCAACCAGGTGAACCAACAGGTGGTGCCAATGAACACCAATGGGTCTGCAGTAGTTGCGAGGGTGCAGGACTTCACCCATATGAACCCTCCATCTTTTTAGGGATCCAAAGTAGGGGAGGATCCCCAAGAGTTCGTGGATGAGGTCAAGAAGATTACTCGCATTATGGGTGTCAGCTCCTCGGAGAGCACCTATATGGCTACCTACCAGCTCAAAGGGGTACCTTAGGTCTGGTATGAATAGTGGAAAGAGGGGCGGCCAGCGGGAGAAGGACCGTAGAGTGGGATGAGTTCCACACAGCTTTCCTGGATAGATTTTTCCCTTGGGAGCTGAGGGAGGCAAAGATGGTGGAGTTTATGAACTTGAGACGGGGAAACAGAACAGTGGAGGAGTATGCTCTGGAGTTTAGCAGGCTGTCTAAGTATGCTCAAGAGATGGTAGCCGAGCCAAGGGCTCACATGTTGAAATTTGTGAACGGGGTGTCAAACCTGGTCCTCAAGGAGTGCAGGACAGCGATGTTGATAAAGGATATGGACCTCTCCATCTTGATTATCTATGCCAAGAAGATTGAGGCCGAAATGCTAAAGTATATGGAGCGAAAGAACAAATGAGCAAGGACTGGTCAATCAGATTACGGTCATTAGAGGTCTAGCGGTAGAAGCCGCCCACAACAGCAGCAGCAACACCAACAACAGCAGAGGACCTCAACACCCATCTCAGCCAGCGCCCCAACCTTTCGGTCCCATCAGGATCAGAGGGGTGGAGCATCTGACACTAGGTCTTAGAGCCACAGTGCTGGAAACAGATACCCAGCTTGCCCCTCTCCAGCATGATTATCTATGCCAAGAAGATTGAGGCCAAAAAGCTAAAGGATATGGAGCGAAAGAACAAATGAGCAAGGACTGGTCAGTCAGATACGGTCATTAGAGGTCTAGCGGTAGAAGCTGGCCACAACAGCAGCAGCAACACCAACAACAACAGAGGACCTCAGCACCCATCTCAGCCAGCGCCACAACCTTTCGGTCCCATCAGGATCAGAGGGGTGGACCATCTGACACTAAGTCTTAGAGCCACAATGCTGGAAATAGATACCCAGCTTGCCCCAATTGTGGCAAGAATCACAAAGGAGAGTTCCTCAAGGTCGAGGGGGTTGTTTTGGTTGTGGACATCTTGGACATTGGCTCAGAGAGTGCCCATCAGTCGGGCAAGGGAGATTACAACCCACCACATCATCAGCTCCAGCAAGTCGACCAGCCCAACAAGCCAACACATCAGGTATGGATGACGATCAGCGCCAAAACCGTTTCTATGCTTTGTCTTCCTATAAGGACAGGAGAGCTCACCTGACGTAGTCACGGGTATGTTACGTCTCTTTCATTTGGACGTGTATGCCCTTCTAGATCCATGAGACACTCTTTCATTCGTGACTCCCTACATAGCAGTCCAGTTCAATATCAGTCCAGAGGTCCTTTCAGAACCATTCTCAGTCTCCAACCCAGTTGGTGAGTCAGTTAGATCCAGCCGGGTGTATAGAAACTGCCCAATCTCAATTCTGAATAAAGTCATCTCAATTGACCTCGTAGAGTTAGACATGGTCGATTTTGACCTTATCCTTGGTATGTATTATTTACACTCCTGCTATGCCTCAGTTGACTACAGAACTAGAGTTGTCAAGTTCCAGTTTCCAAATGAACCAGTGTTAGAATGGAGGTAGCAGTTTAGCGCCTAAGGGTAGGTTTATTTCCTACCTTAAGGCCTAGAAACTCATCTCCACGGGATGTATTTATCATCTAGTTCAGGTCAAGGATTCCAACTCTTAGACCCCAACTATCTAATCAGTTCTAGTGGTCAGCGAGTTCCTAGATGTTTCCTGAGGATCTTCTCGGAGTTCCCCCTGAACGGGAAATAGACCACCTCCCAGATACTCAGCCCATATCCATCCCTCCTTAAAGAATGGCTCCAGTTGAGCTTAAGGACTTGAAGGAGAAGCTAAAAGATCTTCTTGACAAGGGTTATATCAGACCCAGCATCTCTCCCTGGGGTACCCTAGTGCTATTCATGTGTAAAAAGGATGGTACCCTCAGAATGTGCATAGATTACCGTCAACTGAACAAGGTCATAGTTAAGAACAGGTATCCCCTACCCAGAATTGACGACCTATTTGACCAACTTCAGGGAGCTAGCTGTTTCTCAAAAATTGATCTTAGGTTAGGGTATTAACGGCTAAGGGTCAGAGAGTGTGACATACCAAAAACAGCATCCAAAACTCGGTATGGTCACTACGAGTTTGTGGTGATGTCCTTCCGGCCAACAAACGCCCAGAAGCCTTCATAGATTTGATGAACAGGGTCTTCAAGCAGTATCTGAATATGTTTGTCATTGTATTTACTGACAACATTCTAGTATACTCCAGAAATGAGGAAGAGCATGCAAATCACCTAAGATTAGCATTACAGACACTCAGGGACCGCCAGTTGTTCACCAAGTTCAGCAAGTGCGAATTCTAGTTAAAGTCCGTGACTTTCTTAGGTCATGTGGTCTCTAGTGAAGGAATACAAGTAGACCCTCGCAAGATAGCAATAGTGAAAGATTTGGCCAGACCTACCTCTCCTATTGAAATCAAGAGTTTCATGGGCTTAACTGGATATTATTGGCGGTTTGTGGAAGGATTCTCCTCTATAGAATCTCCTCTGACTAAGTTAACTCAGAAGAAAGTGAAATTTCAGTTGTCGGATGCATGTGAGAAGATTTTCCAGGAGCTGAAGAATCGACTCACTACTGCTCCAGTCCTGACCTTACCAGAAGGAATGGATGGATTGGTTGTTTATTGTGATGCTTCCAGAGTTGGACTCGGTTGCATTCTGATGCAGCGAGGAAAAATGATAGCCTATGCCTCCAGACAACTCAAAGTCCATGAGAAGAATTATCCAACTCATAACTTGGAGTTGGCAGCGGTGGTATTCGTGCTAAAAAATATGGAGGCATTACTTATATGGAACTCACGTAGATGTGTTTATAGATCATAAGAGTCTTCAGTACGTGCTGAGTCAGAAGGATCTAAATCTGCGCTAGAGAAGGTGGTTGGAGTTTCTAAAGGACTATGAAATGAGTGTATTGTATCACCTGGGTAAAGCCAATGTGGTGGTTGACGCCCTAGCAGACGGTCTTTAGGGAGTGTGGCTCACAATGAGGAAGGCAAGAAGGAGTTAGCGAAGGATGTTCACAGACTAGCCCGGTTAGGGGTGCAGTTGGTGGATTCAGCCGAAGGTGGCGTGGTAATGCAAAGCGGGTCGGATTCATCATTGGTAGTTGAAGTCAAGTCCAGAAAGGATGAGGACCCCATCTTACTTTAACTTAAGGGAGCAGTTCTCAGAAAAGAAATAGAAGCTTTCTCCCAAGGGGGAGATGGGGTGCTCTGCTACCAGGGCAGGTTGTGTGTAACGGATGTTGGTGAGTTGAGACAATAGATACTGGTTGAGGCACACAGCTCGAGATACTCCATTCACCCTGGTGCTAGTAAAATGTACCGCGATCTGCAGGATATTTATTGGTGGAGCAGCATGAAGAGAGACATTACTGAATTCGTAGCCAAGTGCCCAAACTGCCAACAAGTCAAGGCGGAGCATCAAATACCAGGAGGCATGACTCAAGATATCAGTATACCCACATGGAAGTGGCAAGAAGTAAATATGGATTTCATTACAGGTCTACCTCGGACACATCGGCAACATGACTCAATCTGGGTGATAGTAGACCGGATGACTAAGTCAACACACTTCCTCCCAGTTAAAACCACAGACTTAGTTGAGGATTATTCCAAACTATACATCCGTGAGTTAGTTAGACTCCATGGAGTGCCTTTATCTATCATTTCAGACAGAGGGACTCAGTTCACCTCACACTTCTGGAAATCCACTCAAAAGGGACTAGGCACTCAGGTCAAGCTCAGCATAGCTTTTCACCCGCAGACTGATGGGAAAGCTGAGCAGACTATTCAGACCCTAGAAGATATGCTAAGAGAGTGTGCGATCGATTTTAAGGGTAATTTGGATGACCATTTGCCTCTTATCGAGTTTGCGTACAACGATAGCTACAACTCTAGCATTCAGATGGCCCCATTTGAAGTATTATATGGGAGAAGGTGTAGATCGCCTATAGGGTGGTTCGAGGTTGGTGAAGCTACCTTGATAGGGACAGCATCAGTTCACGGGGCAATGTAGAAAGTTCATCTTATTTGAGAAAGGTTGAAAATAGCTTAGAGCCGTCAGAAATCTTATGCCGATGTGCGGAGAAGAGAGTTTGAGTTTGCAGTTGATGACTGGGTTTACCTAAAAATATCGCCCATAAAAGGGGTTATGAGGTTTGGAAATAAGGGAAAGCTTAGTCCGACGTATGTGGGACCTTATAGAATTTTGAGGCGTAATGACAATGTAGCCTATGAGCTAGAATTACCTTCAGAACTAGCAGTTGTACACCCATTTTTCCATGTGTCACTTCTTTTGAAGAAGTGCATCGGAGATCCAACCTCAGTTGTGCCATTGGACAGTGTAGCAATAAAAGATAGTCTCTCATATGAGGAAGTATAGTCCAGATCCTTGTCCGTCAGGTTCGTAAGCTATGGAATAAAGAAATAGCTTCAGTCAAAGTTTTATGGAGAAATCAGTAGGTTGAGGGAGCTATATGGAAGGCCGAAGTAGATATGATGGCCAAATACCTGCACTTGTTCTCTACCGACTCTGTTATAGCTTAAAATGTTAGTTTTGCTTTAGAAACTGATCTAGTTGTTCGATTCAAATAATGCGTATAAGTTTCTTTTACGACTTTGGATGTATGCATGAAAAGTGAATTTCAGTTCAGTTAGGTATTTTGAAATAAAGGTAGTCATTCCGTCAGTTTTGGAGTTAAATGAACAGTATCTGGAATTTTTAATTGTTATTCTCTGCTTTCCTGTGTGTTTTGCTACCATTTGCGGACGAATGTTTTCAAGGGGGAGATATTGTAATTCCCCTAAAACTCAAAGACTAGATCTGGAACTATTAAATCAGAAAATCTAGAAATATGCAAGACTAGAATTTACTTTTGTGAAAATAATGACCAAATAAATAATGAACTGATGGAAACCATAACTAAATGTAATCACAAATATTATTCTAGGTGGATTCAAGGAAAATTTCATGAATTCAATTCACAATCAAAAGCTCAGGGCTAGGATTTTATAGAATGAAATTAGAGGGGGATTATCGGGGACACAGGGGAAGAATTATTCCCTTGTTGAATTCCCACATACCTGGCTGAAAATTTCTCGAAGAAGAACTCGAACTGCTGCAACGGAGGAAAACCTTAGGCTTGCTTTAAAGTTCTTGAGAGACACTTCCATGATTTTTCTGAGAATGAACGTGGGGAATGAGGGGAGAGGCCGTTCATTCCCACAAAAAGGTATGAAATTATGTCTAAAATGACGTGGTATAAAGTTAAGGAGAGTAGGAAATTACTAAACAACCCTTAGAAAATCATAGGAAAAAACTGTTAGGTGGTCCTAACGAGTGACCTAACGGGTCGTGATTAGTGACCACGACTCGTGGTCACACTCATTGAGTACACTGCCTGGAAATCCCTAAAGGCCACCACGAGGGACCTAACGAGTAGTGGTGAGTGACCACAACTCGGGGTCACCTGTCGTTGACCACACTGCCTAAAATCCCTAAAGATCTCAACGGGTGACACCACGACTCTTGGTCACACATAACGAGTCGTTGTGAGGACTTTTGGGGTACACTACCTCACACCTTAACATTTGACCCAGGTCTGACCACTAGGCACCTAAGGGGTCGTGGTACCTGACCATGACTCATGAGGTCTTCCGTTGGGTACACTGACTCTCCCTTCCATCTCTCAACCACCCTACCCACGACTGACCTAACGGTTCGTTAGGTTTCATCACGACTCGTTAGGTGAGTCTTCTGAGGCATTTTCTGCAGATTCCCAGATTTTTTTTATTTGAGTCCCAGGTCTAGTCTTTGAGTTCCGAGGCATTACAATATCTCCCACTTGGAAAGATTCATCCTCGAATGTTGGAAAATACATAGGAAAGCAGGGAATAACAATCATAATGATCAAATACTGCTTATTTAACTCCAAAACTGACAAAATGAATACTTGTGTTTCAACATACATAACTGAACTGAATTCACCTTTCACACATACATCAAAAATCATAAAGGGAACTTAAACACATAAAGTGAATCCAATAACTAAATCAGTTTCTAATGCAAGACTAATATTTTAAGTTGTAACAGAGTCGGTAGAGAACAAGTGTGGGTAATTGGCCATCATATCTGCTTCAGCCTCCCCATAGCTCCCTCAACCTACTGATTTCTCCATAAGACCCTAACTGAAGCTATTTCCTTGTTCCTTATCTTATGAACTTGGCGGTCAAGAATCTGGACTGGGACCTCCTCATATGAGAGACTATCCTTTATTTCTACACTGTCCAATGGCACAACTGAAGTTGGATATCCGATGCACTTCTTCAAAAGTGACACATGGAATATCGGGTGCACAACTGCTAATTCTGAAGGTAATTCTAGCTCATAGGCTACCTTGCCAATACGCCTATAAATTCTATAGGGTCCCACATATCTCGGACTGAGCTTTTCCTTCTTTATAAATCTCATCACCCCTTTCATGGGCGAAATTTTCAGATAAACCTAGTCATCAACTGCAACTCCAACTCTCATCTCCGCACATCAGCATAAGATTTCTGACGGCTCTAAGCTATTTTCAGTCTTTCTCAGATGAGTTAACTTTATGCATTGCCTCGTGAACTGAGTCTGGCCCTATCAAGGTAGCTTCACCAACCTCAAACCACCCTATAGGAGATCTACACCTTCAATAATATAATGCCTCAAATGGGGCCATGTGAATGCTAGAGTGGTAGCTGTTGTTATACGAAAACTCGATAAGAGGAAAATGGTCATCCTAACTGCCCTTGTAATCGATCGTGCAGGCTCTTAACATATCTTCTAGGGTATGAATAGTCATCTCATCTTGCCCATCTATCTGCCGGTGAAAAGTTGTGCGGAGCTTGACCTAAGTGCCTAGTCCCTTCTGGAAAGACTTCCAGAAGTGTGAGGTGAATTGAGTTCCTCTGTCTGAAATGATAGCTAATGGCACCCCATGAAGTATGACTAACTCTCGGATGTAGAGTCTGGCGTAGTCCTCAGTGGAATCCGTTGTTTTGACTGGGAGAAAGTGTGCTGACTTAGTCATTCGGTCTACTACTACCCAGATTGAGTCATGCTGCCGACGTGTCCGAGGTATACTCGTAATTAAGTCCATGTTTACTTCATCCAACTTCCACGTGGGTATGCTGGTATCCTAAATCATTCCTCCTGGTCTCTGGTGTTCTACTTTAAATTGTTGGCAGTTCTGGCACTTGGTTACAAATTCAGCAATATCTCTTTTCATGTCGTTCCACCAGCAAATATCCCGTAAATCACAATACATCTTGGTAGCACCAAGGTGAATGGAGTATCTTGATCTGTGTGCTTCAGCCAGTATCTGTTGTCTCAACTCACCAACATCTGATACACACAACCTGCCCTGGTAATGGAGCACTCCATCTCCCCCTTTAGAGAAAGCCTCAACCTCCTTCCCAAGTACCGCTTCTTTATGTTTAGGAAGGATGGGATCTTCATCCTGTCTGGACTTGACTTCCACAACCAAAGAAGAGTCTGAACCGCTTTGCACCACTACTCCACCTTTAGCTGAATCCACAACCTGCACCCCTAACCGGGCTAGTCTGTCAATATCTTTTACCATTTCCTTCTTTCCTCTTCAACATGAGCTACGCTCCCCATAGACAACCTACTTAGTGCATCAACCACCACATTGGCCTTGCCCGAGTGATACAACACACTCATGTCGTAATCTTTTAGTAGCTCCAACCACCTTCTCTAACAAAGATTTAGGTCCTTCTAACTGAACACATACTGAAGGCTCTTTTGATCTGTGAACACATCCACGTGAGCCCCATATAGGTAATGTATCTATATTTTCAGCACAAACACCACCGTTACCAACTCCAAGTCATGAGTTAGATAATTCTTCTCATAAACTTTAAGTTGTCTGGAGGCGTAGGCTATCAGTTTTCCCCTCTACATCAGAAGGCAGCCGAGTCCAACTCTAGACGCGTCACAATAGACAACCAACCCATCTGTTCCTTCTAGAAAGGTCAAAACTGGAGCGGCAATGAATCGAGTCTTCAACTCCTAGAAACTTTTCTCACACGCATCCGACCACTGGAACTTCACTTTATTCTGAGTTAACTTAGTAAAAGAAGATGCTATAAAGGAGAAAACTTCCACATACCGTCGGTAATAACCAGCTAAACCCAAAAAAACTCTTGATTTATGTTGGACAGGTAGGTTTGGGTCAATCTTTCACTGCTACTATCTTTTGAGGACCTACCTGAATATCTTCGCCTGAAACCACGTGACCCATAAAAGTCATGGACTTCAACCAGAATTCACACTTGCTGAACTTGGCGAACAACTGGCGGTCTCTGAGTGACTGACGCACTATCCTGAGGTTATTAGCATGCTCATCCTCATTTCTGGAGTATACCAGAATATCGTCGATGGACACAATGACGGACATATCCAGATACTGCTTGAAGATTCTATTCATTAGGTCTATTAAGGATGTGGGGGCGTTCATTAGCCTGAATGACATCACCACAAACACGTAGTGTCCACACCGAGTCCTTAATGTTGTTTTCGATATGTCACACTCCCACACCCTTAGCTGATGGTATCCAGACCTAAGATCTATCTTCAAGAAACAACTGGCTCCCAGAAGTTGGTGAAATAGGTCGTCAATTCTGGGTAGGGGATACCTACTCTTGACTGTGACTTTGTTCAACTGACGGTATTCTATGCACATTCTGAGGGTACCGTCTTTCTTACGCACGAATAGTACTGGAGCACCCCAGGGAGAGATACTGGGTCTGATAAAACCCTTGTCAAGAAGATCTTTTAACTACTCCTTCAACTCCTTAAGCTCAGTTGGAGACACTTTGTAAGGAGGGATGGAGATGGGATGGGTATCTGGAAGAGGATCTATCCCGAAGTCTATTTCCCGTTAAGGGGGAACTCTGGGATGATCCTCGGGAAATACATCTGGAAATTCTCTAACCACTAAACTGACTGGATAGTTGGGGTCTCAGAGTTGGAATCCTTGACCCAAACTACATGATAAATACATCCCTTGAAGATGAGTTTCTAGGCCTTAAGGTAGGAAATAAACCTACCATTAGGCGCTGAATTACTGCCCGACCATTCTGACACGGGTTCATTTGGAAACTAGAAATTGACAACTCTAGGTCTATAATCAACTTAGGCATAACCGGAGTGTAAGCAATCCATGTCGAGGATAAGGTCAAAATTGACCATGTCTAATTCTACGAGATCAATTGGAATGACTTTATTCAATATTGAGACTAGGTAGTTTCTGTACACCCGGCTGGCTCTAATTGACTCACAAACAGGGGTGGAGACTAAGAAAGGTTATGAGAGGACCTCTGGACTGATATTGAACTGGACTGCTATGTAGGGAGTCACAAATGAAAGAGTGTCTCTTGGATCTAGGAGGAAATACACGTCCAGCTAAAAGAGGTGTAACATACCCATGACTACGTCAGGTGAGCTCTCCTGATCCTAACGGGAAGACAATGCATAGAAATGGTTTTGGCGCTGACCGCCATCCGTACCTAATGTGTTTGCCTGCTGAGCTGGTCGACCTGCTGGAGCTGATGATGTGGTGGATTGTGATCTCCCTCGCCCGGTTGATAGGCACTCCCTGAGTCGATATTCCGAGCTGTCCACAACCAAAACAGCCCTCTCGACCTTGAAGACACTCTCCCCAGTGGTTATTGCCAGACTTGGGGAAAGATGGATATCTGTTTCTAGAACTGTGGCTCTAAGACTGAGTGCCAGATGCTCCACCCCTCCAATCCTGATGAGACTAGAAGGTTGGGGCGCTGGCTAAGTTGGGTGCTGGAGTTCTCTATTGTTGTTGCTGTTGCTGCTATTGCTGCTGCTGCTGCTACTACTACTAGACCTCTGATGGCTTTAATCTGACTATCCAGTCCTTACTCATTTGTTCTTTCATTCCATATCCTTTAGTTTTTTGGCCTCAATTTGCTGGACATAGACAATCATGCTGGAGAGATCCATATCTCTAATCAGCATCGCTGTCCTGCACTCCTTGAGGATCAGGTTCGACACACTTTCACAAATTTCAACATGCGGGCCCTTAGCTCGGCTACCATCTCCAGAGCGTACTTAGACGGCCTGGTAAACATAATGCATATTCTTCCACGGTCCTGTTGCCCTATCTCAAGTTCATAAACTCCGCCATTTTTGCCTCCCTCAGCTCCCGTGGGAAAAATCTGTCCAGGAAGGCTGTGTTGAACTCCTCCAACTCTACCTATCCTTCTCCCGCTAGTCTCCCCTCTTTCCATTGTTCATACCAGACCTGAGCTACTCCTTTAAGCTGGTAGGCAGCTAGATCAGCACTCTCAGAGGAGCTGACGCCCATAATGCAAGTAATCTTCTTGATCTCATCCACAAACACTTGGGAGTCCTCCCCTACCATGGATCCCTAAAAAGATGGAGGGTTCATACGGGTTAAGTCTTGCATCCTAGCAGCTGCTGCCGACTCATTGGTGTTCATCAACACCACCTGCTGGTTCACCTGATTGGTGACTGTTTGGGCCAGCAGTTGAATGGCCACCTTGAATTCGACGGTAGATACTGAATCATCTTGAGGGGCTGCCAGGGCTGGTGGAGCAGGTCTGTTGGCGTTATCGGCCCTTCTTCTATTACCGTGTCTGGGAGGCATGATTCACTGAAATTAAACAGAGCATGAGTTAGAAGGACGTTTATGGGTTTGAACTTTAATGCACGATAAAGAGTATGAACGAAAGAGAGTTTTCCTAATAACATCTCGTAGCCTCCTCTTCATAAGTGTGGCATGCTTCACACTCATGAAAAGGACTCTACTCGATGTGGCTTTTAGATATTCCTAGGATACTCTAAACCTAGTGCTCTAATACCATATTTTCCACGCCCTGAGTCTACAACCTGGACGAAACACGGTACTTGGAGTCACAAATAACCACAAGTCAACCCTTGGTTTGTCATGCACTGATATTCTGAGTAAAACATGCATAGCGAAAGCTTTGAAGTAATGATATAAAACATTTATGAAAGAAATCCTGAATCACATAGTTTAAAACATCTGACCAATACTAATAAACTAAAACCACGTTTGTGCCTGAAAGCCCTCTAAATGAGGAGTTGTTGGGACAAGCCCCCAGCTAACTCTAAGTCTAAGTGAAATAATAATAAAGGAAACTGAAATAAATGAGCTAACATCCTCGAGAGATGAAGACTCACACTTATGCTGCTGGGAGAGAGGTTTGAATGAAGTCTGCAAATGGTGTTGGGTCTGAGAAACTGCGGCTGTATCATGAAATGATACAACATAAGTGTATGCGTCATTATGTACTGAGTAGGTGAGATAAAAGATAATGTTGGATAAATGACTGAACTGAAATGACGTGCAATGACCAACTAATATACTGAACTGAGACAACTAAAGTAAACTTAGATGGTTAGGATGACCCTTTCTAGTGGTAAAATACATTCCCTAAGTTTGAAATACTGAGCCTGAGATACTACACTGAATTGATCTGATCTAAACTAAACTGAACTTGACTAATCTGAGATTGAACTGAGCTGACTAGTGGGAGAGTCTATAACCAACATATAACCACGTGAGCTAGACATGGAGTCCGATGTATACACCCCACCAGTAGGACCCAATATACCTTGCCAGGGTATAAAGGCATGAACTGGGTGATCACATAAGACTGGGGCCCATAAGGCCAATAAATACTGTAACCTACATTGGTGACGTAGTTTTGGGAACCTGGGTGCGCTGGAACCCCGGTCATCTTGGTGCTACGTCCTACTCCCACTGGAAAACCTAAACTGAACACTAAGCTGATAGCTCGAAACTAGCATCCAAGACTAGTCAGGGATTTATAACTGAAAGTACTCTAAGAATCTTATCGGACCAGATTTTGAAACTGAGTTCTAGACTAGTCAGAGCTGCTTATCTAGAAGCGTCGTAACTATCTAAGAACAAACTGAAATCTGAACTGGGGTCCTAGGGCTATTCAGAGCTATTTGTCTGAGTGTCACGACCGCCTCGTGGACCAATGAAAAACTGAGTTCTAAGTCCGATTCTGGTAACTGAGAGGTGGTACTGACATCTTGGCAATTTCTATAGTCAAACTGATCAGCTGACATTTTCTGACTGAGTCTGAGGATTTTAAAGTTCTTACTAAAATTGAACTGAAAATAATTGAATCGAGACTCACAACTACTATCAATATGGGGATTCCCACAACGGTAAGTTCGAGCTAAGGTAATATTTCAACACTGGTGCAAAGATCAAGATTTTCTAGTCCAATGATTATGGCTAAATTTTTCATCTCACAATACTTATCATTTTTTATACCACAAACTAGAGAAAAATAATTATAATCAACATAGGATAATATTCCACACGAATTAAATGATGTATATCAAGAAGTTCTTTAACATTTGAAAAGTCTGCAGGGCTAGAATTTACTTTTGTGAAAATAATGACCAAATAAATCATGAACTGATGGAAACCATAAGTAAATGTAATCACAAATACTATTCTAGGTGGATTCAAGGAAAATTTCATGAATTAAATTCATAATCGAAAACTCAGGGCTAGGATTTTATAGAATGATATTAGAGAGGGATTTTCAGGGACACATGGAAAGAATTATTCCCTTGTTGAATTCTCACATACCTGGTTGAAAATTTTCCGAAAAAGAAAACTCTAACGTCTATAACGGAGGAAAAACCTAATCTTGCTTGAAAGTTCTTAAGAGACTCTTCGATGATTTTTCTAAGAATGAACGTGGGGAATGAGGGGAGAGGCCATTCATTCCCACTAATAGGTCTGAAATTACGTCTAAAATGATGTGGTATAAAGTATAGGAGAATAGTAAATTACTAAACAACCCTTAGAAAATCGAAGAAAAAAACTGCCAGGTAGTCCTAACGGGTCGTGATCAGTGACCATGACTCGTAGTCACACTCGTTGAGTACACTACCTGAAAATCCCTTAAGGCCACCACGAGGGACCTAACGAGTCGTGGTGAGTGAGAACGACTCATGGTCACCTGTCATGGACCACACTACCCAAAAGCCCTAAAGATCACCAAGGGTGAAACCACGACTCATGGTCACACATAATGAGTCGCGGTGAGGATTCATGTGGTACACTGCCTCACACCTTAACATTTGACCTAGGTCTGACCACGAGGCACCTAACGGGTCGTGGTACCTGACCACGACTCTTGAGGTCTTCCGTTAGGTACACTGACTCCCCCTTCCATTTTTCAACCACCCTAGCCACGACTGACCTAATGGGCTATTAGGTCTCATAACGACTCGTTAGGTGAGTCGTTCTGAGGCATTTTCTGCAGATTCCCAGATTTTTCTGATTTGAGTCTCAGGTATAGTCATTGAGTTTTCGAGGCATTACAGGTACCTTATCTATTTTAAAAATGTGTTAAGGGGATTATAATGATAACTAATCTTGGGGCCCCTCTTTCTTTTTCTGCGCTCTAATTGACATAGAAGGCAAAATAATCAAAGGTGATTTGGAAGATCTAATAATCTTTTTATAAAGTAAATCATTGATTTTGTTTTTCCAATATTCCATTAGTTCATGACTTATTTGAATTGGTCTTGCCTTATGTAACACCCTAAAAGTTCCTAAGATCAAATCCTAGACATCAAGTAAAAAACCAGCAGAAATTGAACTTTTTTCCCATTACGACTTACACCATAATTCGTGGGAGGACTTGTGGTAGGTAGCACAAAGATATCCTTAACTTCTATTCACCATAACTTAGACCATGAGTTATGGGAAAAGACGACGTGTTGTGGTCGGACCTGTCCTAAACAACCTAGAAAAATTCCTACAACGTTACATTTTTCCTCCCAGGAATGACGAGTCCAAACCACCACTCGTAGGTATTGATCACGAGTCGTGGGGAGGCACCTGTGGTTACCTCATCAGTAACTATCTAGGAAACCACAATTCAAGTCACAAGTAGTGGTAATAGATGAAGAATCATCCCGACAGTCTGTGGTAGGGAGTTTCTGCAACTATTTGAGATGCCTCAGTACCCATGAGTCCACTCCACGAGTCGTGGAATGATAGGACGACCCGTGGAAGGATTCATAGGGACTGAACTCCATAATTCCAATGCATTTTTCCAAGGATAGTTTCATAATTTCCTATGCTTATAACTCCTATACCGTGTTATTTTGGTTTTGTTAGAGGGAAATTAAGAGGTTTCAGTAGACTAATCTCCCATTGCCTCCCATATCATCAAATCTTCAGAGAAACATAGTTGTCAAGCTCTCCGCTTCATTAATGTCAGCCTCTCTCAGAAACTATGTTAGGAAACTTCCATGACAATACATCCATCTAAAGTTGTCCCTCGACCTCGTCATGTTATCTCTAAGCACCCCGTCAAAGTTGATTGGCAGCCCTTTCATAAACATGTATACCAACACGACTCGCTCTCTAGTGATCTCCATGACGTGTGTCCCAGTGAGGATCATAGCATAAACAAGCTTCACCCAAACTATCGTCTCCTTAGTTAATTAGTAAAACGAGAGTGTGGAGTGAGTGCCATTGTGGTACCTTATCCAACGGGCTGATGAATGCTCACCACGTAGCGTATAGAGAATGTCGCAGTATGGGGGCTTCTCTAGCAAAATGAAATCCATGGACCGGTCTACCACCGGTGTACCAAGGAAGTCATTGAATGTCTTAATAGTGAAATTAACCACTTGACCCTATATTTTGACCATTGTGCTCTCTCCATAGGAAATGTCCCAATTTGCATAAAATTCCCTCAACAAATTGAGGTTGCATTTCTCAGGCTTGGCAAATACATATCCCTATCCCAACTCGCAGACAGTGTCACAGATCGTAGGGAACTAAAGTGCAAGGCGACCTTCATAAATCTAGTTCTCCAGAGCATATTTTGCCTCCTTTTGTACATTGAACCACTTTAGCCCATGAGGCTCCACAACTTTGGCTCTGAACCTTCTAGCAGGAGTTGCTTAGCGGCTGATGAACTTGACCCTTTTGTTCCCTTTTAGAGCCACATGAGACCATTGTTAGTGGTCTCCGCTTACTTTCCATTGTTATCTTTTCATGCCTTGACACATGCCAATCAATAGTCAAGAACATCACAAGATTAGTTCATGAACAACAAGGCTAGCTATTTAGGTGTTAGCGGTGCAAAATGACCCCTCACTTAATTTGCTAACTTACTCATGAGAATTGGTCAAATAGGGTACTCAAGACTTTCCCCATTATCATCCCAAATCTCAAAAACCCAAATTATTCACTAACTTCATACTACAAACAATTTCATGAATTTTCTTCACATATCTCCTCTATATTTCTTTTTCTTTTCAAGAATGCCTCACTTTGGCCATTCCTTTAACGTTCCCACTTTTAAGTCATAATTGATGTAACCCTCACATGGAAGTAGATACAATAAATTCTTTCAAAAACCAACATTATATTCACTATTATCCACAATGAATTAATCTAGAATTTTTCCACAACTCAAGATCTTCATATTCAAGAATTTCAAAATTACGCACTTTCTCTCTCTACAATCAATGATTTACCCACCAATTTCATGAAATTCCATTCATATGCCCCCTTCATTCCCAAAACATAAAATAACTAATTCAACCAAAAATAAGCAACCCAAACAAGGATATAACATTATTGTGGAAGAACTTGAGAGATTAAAGCTAATGAAACTTATATTATGAAATTCAAGGTTTTCACCAAGCATGGTAATTTTATGTCTTTAACATGAGGATGAAGGGTATGGGGGAATGCTCATTGATGAGTTGGTAATTTACCAACTCATTAGGCTCTTAAGCATGAGCGTTAACTTATTTTTCAAGTCATTTAGATGAATTTTATGCCTTCTTTGCCTTTTTATGTGATGGTATCTGAGTTGATGAGAAAGAGCAAGAATTGGAGTAAAAAGGATTAATTCAAGTAAAAACGGTGCTCCACCGGAGTACACCAGCGAAACGCTGGTTAATTGAGGGAAACCACTGGTTTGAGGAGAAAATGCAACCGGCGGACCGCATAAATCAATCGTGACTCGCCGATTACATTGCCGATAGGTGCTATATCTTGCTAGACCAAAGAGGAAATTAACCGGTAGATCGCGGATGGAAACTGGCAAACCATCGAATGCATTGCTGAAAGGTGCTAGAACATCACTGGATCATAGAAGAAAATGAACGGCAGCTCGCGGATTACAACCGGCAAACCGCCGGTTCCATCGCAAGTGAAAAAATGATTGAACAAGAGCAATTACGTCTAGCACTAAAAAAAGGAGATTGATTGACCTATTGTATATAGTCTAGAAGAAAGTACTCTTTACATATCTTTTTGAACATTCCTTTTTCTTTGGAGAGAGAAGAACCCTATTGGAGAAGAAATTCGAATATGCTCTCTCCTAATTTCATCTTTTTCCTTAGCAAGGTATAACCATTGTTGCATACATATTTTGAGTTTGATTTTTCTTTCTCTTAGTAATGAAATCATTGAGTTTATTAATGAATATTCTCTTTAGTTTCTTAATTATGAGTAGCTACATCACTAGCTAGAGGTGTTTAATGATGGGTGCTTAATTAGATTGGGTATTGCTAGATTTATTACACCCTCGAAAATTTTTGGTGATTATTTGATGTTTGTATGCTAGGTTAAGGTAAGTACGGGTCGTATATTGATTGCAGATGATGAGGAAAATGTGTACGAACGGTAAAGCAAAGAGCACGTGAAGTTCATAAGTAGGGGTCAACTTTTAATGACCATATCTCCCAATATATAATGAATTAGAAGCCCCACGGTCTATCAAATTTAAGGTTTTAAAGT
The DNA here is from genome assembly GCA_018107945.1 of Datura stramonium. NCBI lineage: Eukaryota > Viridiplantae > Streptophyta > Magnoliopsida > Solanales > Solanaceae > Datura > Datura stramonium. The sequence goes on from JACEIK010002910.1 coordinate 124,808, forward strand.
CTAGTTTTAAAAACATCAAACCTCTCATCAATCGAAGTTCGGAGTAAAAATTTATAGACATTTTACGGTTGGCACTGTCAGACAGTGAGGTGGACACCGCCCTAAAAATGGTCACCGCCCAACAACCTTTATATTTTAAGTTGTGTGTTATGAAATCATCTTCAACATTTCCAGATATAACGTGCTTGGGTACTCTATAAAATTCTCTCTCTTTTCCAGAATCAAAGACTAAGGAACCAAGAGGTATCCCTCATGAAAACACCATCAAAACTCAAGCAAAAGTCCATGGAAGTGAAGGCAACTTTATGGTGAAGTTGTTGCTGCCTTGTAGCTGCGTTTTTGGCAGTGTTATTGTGGTGACTTGCTGCATTCCTGAAGTATTTATAAGCCACATATATGCTCCCTCTTGATAGGGATTATATAAAAGTATAAAAGGTGAGGATTCTATTACTAAACTTGCTTGAATTCATGAGTAGAAAGTTAGAAGTTAGAGGTGTATTTGGTGTGTTTGTGAACTGCTTCTATTGCATTTTGGACAGCAAGGTTGCTGCATTTTTTTGAGAATAATATGAGGTCAATTACTCCTATTTTTAACCAAGAAAAACCCTCCCAAAATTTAATGATTTCGACCCTTTTAAACATCTCAAATTGCGAAGCAAAAAGATGGAAATTGGCAGCTAAGTGAGCTGCCGGTGGACTGTTTGTGAGCTGAGTTTTGCTCGCCTTCCTTAGGATTTTTGGCTGTTTATTTTTCTGTAATTATAATTCATATATAGGTGAAGAATTACAGAAGAACTAAGGCAAAATTTCCTCTTGTTTCTCCCTCAAAAGTTAGTGAAAACTAGTTGAAAAAATGGCGAAATGTTGTTGATGTTGCCATATGTTGTTGTTGGTATTGTGACTACCTTTGGTTAGTTATTTTGGGATGCATTCTGTGCTATAGATTAAGCTTGTTTTTGGCCTATAAAACCAATGTATTAAGTATGTTGAAGCTGATCATTGAAATAGAAAATCGGCTAAAGAAAAGTTTATTAGAGAAAGGTATGTAAGGCGCCCCCCGTCCATCATTCTTTTAAACACGATTTGTGCGCTGTGAATTGAATGAGCCAGTAACCTCTTTATAAGTTTTGAGGCAGTATGTTAAGATTTATTTAAGATTTAAAGTTTCATGTTTTATTGAGGATAAATGTTAAGATAATGCCTAGCCGATGTGAGGCATCTAAAGTGTGATATTGTGTTGATTGTTGTCGTAGTTGTACATCGAGTTGGAGACCCTTCAGTGTGGGAATTGTTAGCTAGTCGTATATATATATGTGTGTGTGTGTGTGTGTGTAATATTAAATGTATTTAAAGGTATGGTTGCTAACTGAAATTGGTGAAAGAGCCAAGACGATGAAGTGTAAACGATTTTAAGCCAAGTAAAGACGTCGCAAGCTATTAAGGGTATACGAGCTTATTGAATTAGGATTTCTTGGTTATGGTTGTCCTTTATCCTATGTGTATGTTATGAAACATTCCAGGCAAAGGGGAGATTTTATAATCCCTTTTCCTTAAGTCGAACGATAAACTAGCGAGTCTCTGAGCTCTAATGTCCCTTGAACACGACCTACAAATCTTGTTGAAACTCTTAGATCATCCGCAGTTCCTTATGATTTAAATAGGTTTTGAATGCATGAATTTAAGTTCTACTTTATAGCTTTACATGTTATATGTGCTCACTTGCAGTTATGCATTACGAAGGAGGCCTATGCAGGCCACATATTTAGTATTCATCATTTCTATGATATATGTGTCAAATTAGTCCAATATAAGCCATATCGGCTCCATTTATGATTTTGTTTAAGATTTATTAATTTTACCCCAGTGTGGTACACCAGCTGGAGGTATTTTTATTTTACCCCGGTGTGGTACATCGGCCGGAGGCATTTTTATTTTTACCCCAGTGTGGTACACTGGCTGGATGAATTTTATATGGGTTTTATGGTTGGCTGGCTGCTAGCATTTCAATTATTGTTTTTTTGTGCATTAGATGATTGTATTTACACATCAATATTGAGTTATTGTCAGGTTTCGATTTTCAGGATTCCGGGTTGTTACTATTCCTTATTGTTATCTCAGTTATCATTGTTATCTTATATGTTAATAGTTTTCAGCCTTACATACCAGTACATTTTATTCATATTGACGTCCTTCCATCTGGGGACCTTTACTGCAATCGTGCTGCAGGTACGGGCCGAGGCTCAGATCATCAAATGCAGTAGGAGCCAGATTTCAACGGAATAGTGGTATGCTCCGCTCTACCAGGAGCCATGTCCTAGTTTTGACTATTTTGAGTATTGTGTACAGCATGGGTAGGGCGGGGCCCTATCCCATGCATTTCAGTTTGTTTACTCTATAGAGGCTGATGTTGACTAGTTTTTATAGTAGTTTCAATTGTGTAGTTGTGTTGCCTTTTCATTGCTCTATTTAGCTTTATTGTAGTCTTGTCGATTTCCAGGTTGCATATTCATTTTTATCGAGACATTATGTGTCACGACCCAAATGTACACCCGGATTTCAATACAGGACAAGGAGCCCCGAGAGACTCCAAGTCGATCCATGGAATGAACATACATCTAACTCAATATTAACAAAGCGAAATACTCAGCATAATGACATAGCAGAAGCATAACCATGACATAACATTGAAAGAGAAACTCACTTCATACATGATAGCTGAAATACTACACATAGTCTGAAAGCCTCTAACATATTGATGGGTTGATGGGACAATACCCCCAACTAACACGACAAGTCTAGAAAACAGAACATAAAGTGATAACAGATATCAAACCGGTGCTTGGAGAATGAGGACTCACTAATGAGTTGGATGCTAACTCCGAGAATGGGCTAATGACGGTGCTGGGTTTGAAGATCGGAGCTTTTATCATGAAATGATACAACATAGAGCATGTGGTCAGTACATGGAATGTACCGAATATGCAAGGTAAGTAAAACGGACATTTAAGATACATAAAAGTTTGTAAGATATCGTAAGAGCAGGACAACATGCTCATAACATAAATATCATAGTGCAACATAAGGCTCAAGGTTTTTCAAAACATTCGTAATTCATTCATTATCATAGTCATAAGAGAAACTTTATAAATCATAACTTGAGCCAAAATATCATAAACGTAACAATGCATAAAAACATGCAGAACAATGGGAGGACTCGTCATAACCGACACCATCATGGTAGATCCTTACATGATGCCCCAACTATCTCGCTCAAGTGGGCAGAGCCGTCCCTGGCTTGCCAGACAAGGGACATGCATCATGTGATATCACGAAAGAGGGGATCCATTAACATTGTAATGTATCAACATGAACCTACGGTAGCACATAGTTATGAGACACCGGCATAGTCCTTTGAACATCGGGCTACTCGGTGCTAGACTCGTACGTTAATCATAAACATGCACATTAGACTCGTATGTTAATCATAAACATCATTCATGAGATTCATGGCTAAATAAACATTAACATCGTTGATCCCCATTTACATATATGTTTAGCTATGAATCAAGGGCCCATAAATCGGCCAATGTCATAGATCGATCAATCATGAAATCCATATCATAAATCATAAATCATATTTGAACATGTCGGCATTTCCCAACACTTTAACATGCTTGAAAATACTCAATTTACTTAAAAACATAATTATAAACATGAGTAACTTGAAAACATGCTTTTCATCATTAACACTTCATCATTCATGAACATTCTTCATAAATCTTATCTTTCATGATTTTACATAAATAGGCCATTAAATTTAAAAAGCTTGAAACATGATTTTAATGAAAAACAACGTAAACATGCCCATGAATCATAAGTCAATAGTAGAAATACATTTAAATCATACCAATGTAGAGAATTAGTAATTTCATGCATTGGGTTAAAACCCCATAGAGTCAATATAGGAATTTCATGATTTATAGAGAGATTTGGCATGGGTGTGAACGGATTCACCCATTCATAACCCTACATACCTGGGGAAGATCAAATTTTATCACTCGTTGGAAGCCCAATGAAAGATTGAAGGTAAGCTTGAAGAACTCTTATTTGTTCACCTCCTAAACCCCTTCAATATGCATGCATGGATATGAATAAGCCTGGGGTAGATTTTCCTCTTATAAAACACTTCATTTTGAGCATTAAACGATGTAGCTTAGGATCTTAGGACTTAGGAATAACGAAAATACCCTTAATGAATTTCCTGAAAATTCTGTACAGGCAGAACAATGACCGACCTAACAGGTCGTGCTTGGATACCACGACTCGTGGTATCCATCCATTGCGTCCACTACCCAAAATCACTTTCTCAGATTCAATCTTATGACTCGACAGGACGAGTCGTTGCATCAGACNCTGACTCTAATTCTGGATTTATGAAAACAACGGGCTATATGTGGTATCCATCCATTGCGTCCACTACCCAAAATCACTTTCTCAGATTCAATCTTATGACTCGACAGGACGAGTCGTTGCATCAGACGACGGTATGTTGTGTTCTCCATTGATCCCCCCCTGACGACCTGCACCTGGCCTTCCCACAAGCCACACCACGACTCGTGCCTCCTTCAAACGAGTGATGGTTTCCATCCATTACCTTTACTGGATGTTTTCCTACTCCTTCCCACGATTGCTCACCATGATCTGTTACTGCTCACAACGAGTCTTCCTTTGACCCATTACTTCCTCCTGGGCTAAGGACCAGCCTCACCAGGACCGCAAGTCACGACTTGTGACATCAAACCACGAGTCGTTACATGACCCATTACTTCCAACTGCAACCCAACTGAACCTCACCACGGACACTTCCCATGGATCGTTAGTGTGACCAGTGATCCGTTACATGACCTGTTCTATGGAAATTTCCCAGATTTCTGCCAACTTCAATTTTTTTGGTCCCGGGTCTAGTATTAGGAACTTTAGGGGTATTACAGTATCTCCCCCTTGGGAACATTCATCCTTGAATGTGGAAAAACATAGAATTGCAATTATCATACTAAAATACTAATCATTTTTAGCTGAAAACTGATGGAATGACTGACTCCGATTCTAACTACATGGCTGAACTAAATTTATGAATCATATACACATCCATATACATGAAAGAAACTGGGGCACATGAACTGAAAATGAAAACTAAATAGAGTTTTAGGGAAAAAACTAATATCTCAAGCTGGAACTGAGCCAGTAGAGATTAAATATGGGTATCTAGCCATCATGTCTATTTCGTCTTCTGATGAGCCCGCAAGTGTACGGGTTGTACAAGTAATATAGTGGCCCTTTTTAAGAACCGGAATGTCGAACCTACAGGGACTGGACTACAGGGTAAA
>JACEIK010002910.1:156047-181861 GCA_018107945.1 Datura stramonium
AGTTTTCATACTTGAACCATTGAGAATTGTAGCATTGCATGATTATTAGGCTTTAACTCTAGTTGCTCATTATATTGTTTCTCAAGTATTTTGTGATCACCCCTAGACTTAATTATAATTTCCCGAAAATTTCTATAATCAACAGTTATGAAGGTTAATTTTAACACTTGAACTTGATAATTCACTGAATTGGTCCAGTCCCTGTGGGTTCGACATCCGGCTCTTAAAAAGGGACATTGTATTACTTGTACGACCGCGTACGCTTGCGAGTATGATGGAGTGCAACAAGAACACATATTCAGCCTCTGGCCTCAAGACTCTACCTCCTGCTATCTCAAAGGCCCATAACTCCTTTTGCTGGGCCTTTCCTCGAAGATGTACTAGGATAAGGTCTCCATACCGTTGCTGTTTCACCTCCACATCTGGAGGTGATATTGTAGTATTCTGGGTTACAATCTCACTATCCTCTAAGCGTCGACCTGCTTCTTATATCTTAACATTCAACGGCGATTCCAAGATCTATCAGCCTACTATAGCCTAGATGTGGTTCTGTTCTCTTGTAGAGCGAGATACTCATGTCCTGCCCTTACTTTTGTACATTGAAGTCTAGGGTTCGTGCTCCCTGTACCATATTGGCAAGGATAGTATTGGCCAGATCTACTAACCTATATCGTCCTGACCCGCACTCGGGCTGGTTCCCCTCATATAATCTCTTTTTCCCTCAATATAATAAACTGGGGGGCCACCACCATTACTCTTCGAGCATTCACTATATCCATCAACATACTGTGGTAGGATTAATGAATTTCGGACCTGAACTTTACTATTAATAGGAGTCTTATTGCTCATAGAACCTTACACGTACTTGGCTGCTCCTAGCAATCTTATCTACTATCCTGATTTTTCTGTAATTAAGTTCTAGGTAGCTTACTTAAGTACTAGGGGTCTCAACCACTTTTCTAACACTCCCAGGAATTCACCGGTCTAGCCCTCCTTTGCTATTTATTCTTGGTAACATAGCATCGATACTTATGCTCTCTTCTATGCTGAGAAAAGGTTGGGAGATGGAAGTAACCACATCATTCTGCAGTGGGGCCAAGGTATGCAACTCAACAAACTCTAAAGGCTAGAGCTAAAAATCCCGCAATTTCACAATCTTTCGCGCTTTTAAGGTAATCCCATATTAACTATTACCCCTGTCTAATACTGAGTATCTACTAAGTAAGCCAACATATATACTACACTTCTACCACCCTAATTCGAGGGTGTAGGAAGAACTGGGAATTGTGCTGCATATCTCTAACCTTATGAAGTTCCTGGTGCCAGGGAGGATACTGGGGAGATTGAAAAGATGTCCCTTTTTGCCCTCAGGCTAGGCTATCCCCCAGTTATGGAACCCTGCTAGTACCCTCTCCTATTGTTGTATCTAACTTGTGGCTGGATGTAGTCTGACTTATATCAAACATCATTNAGACATAATGATGTAAGCTTAAGGACTCAACCCTATACAACTCTGCTCTATAGCACGATTTGAGAAGAAGGAGGGGTAACCATACTATCATGCCTCGTAGCTCCCTATTCATAAAATGTGGTTCCCAATACATTTATAAACAAAACTCTACTAGACATGGCTTGCAAACTCCCTAGGATACGATGTTGCTCTGATGCCAAGTTTGTCATGCCCCTCCTTGGGAGGTGTGACCGGCACCTAGTGCCACATTGGACTCTTAGCTGACCTAGATGGGCATATACACCTCTGGTACCTGCCAGCAACACATAATCAAGAAAACAAATAGTTATATCTCGGCTGTAAACACAGCCTTGGGCCGACTAAGCCTCAACATACAACTTGCATAAGATAGTCGACCCAGCAATCACGATAATAAAAGGATCCTATACGGGCCGACAACACTACCATTCTGTCTAAGTCATAACAAAAGGAAGGCAGGAAGGTATATATATACTACAACTGACAAGGCTGCTAATAGATAGCTAAGCTAGGCCCCACATTGCCATCATAACATATATAGGCCCCACACGGCCAACAATGAAGAACTAACTGGAAACTATAGTCTACAAGCCTCTAAGTGTGAAATATTGGTCGAGACAGGGCCTCGGCCTACCCAAAAACTATATAACAAAAGACATGCAAACCTCTGATATCGGGAAACTCCGAAGGAAAGGAACTGACTGATTTGTTGACTCTGAATAGCTGCTAAGAAGGTCCCCAAACATGTTTGTCTGCACCTACAGGAAAGTATGCAGCGCCCCATGCGTGGGTGTTAGTACAATATGTACCGAATATGTAATGCAATACTGATAACTGAATAGAAGCTAATAAGAAATTGAAAGTAATCAACGGAAAGGGGAAGAAGTTATCCTGTATGTTTTCATAACCATAGCATGGATCTAGTAGACAATGATATAAACAGGAACTTAAGTTGTATGATTATACATTTATAAAATACATCTAGCAAGAAAGTGTAGAAACAAGAACCTAACATGGCCCCCATAAGTCTAGAAGGTACAATCAACATAGAGATAACCTACCTGGGCCCCTATAAGCCACAGCAAGGGCCAATCAGTCTATATACCCCCAATTGGTATCCCTAAGNGTAAGTAACTACAACTGTGTCCCATGCACACTAGGCCCTAGTGAGGGTCGGTAATGCTATCTTGGCATAGAAGGAGTTCATAGGTGACTCCAGCATGGCCCCGAAGGCTTCACTTTAGTCCTTTGAGACAATTAATAGCTCCCTAAGCAATACAGTAGCTCCATAAGCAATTCAAGTTCGTAGCTTCGAAAGCAGTCTATAGTTCAGTTAATGATAGAAGCATCGTAGCTCTGTAAGCAATCTATTTCTCCATATGTGTTAGCAGCATCGTAGCTCCATAAACAGTTTATAGCTCCGTAAGCAGTTCGTACAACTAGCAGCCTCTTAGCTATCTATGGTGAGAGGCAGTATGTAATACGATTGACCCCAACCAGGGTAACTATGATACAATCTCAAATCTAATCACTCGAAAGTCATACCTATCGTTATAGGCCTAATTCAACCACTATTCACCCCTAAAATAGTCTATATAGCTGCCAACAAGCACACCCCATCTGCCTACACTAGTCCAAAGAGTCCTGGCAGTGATTACAACCTCAGTCAGCTTAGACACAAAAGAACGAGGTTAGGGGTGACCTTAACGATACTCTGAAGGTCATGCTTGGACAATAGCAGCTCATCGCGAGCAGAAAGGTTGTAGACTGTCCTCTATGTAGTTCCTTCACTTAGAACGACTATAGGGCTGCTACTAACCAGACATGTTCCTTAATAGTCAGCCCTAACATCCCAAAGAAAACTTACTATAATTCCTAGCGTGAAGGTAATACTGTGGTTCTATGGTTCTAGTCCCCTAGATGTCAACCTGGTCTGTCCAAATAACATATAGCTCCTCTTATCCCTTCATAGCCTCGCACGCAGGTACATCTTGATTTAGCCCTTCGCAGCAACATGTACATGGGCATATGCAAGAGTAGCATAGGGCGTTGACCCCATGTCTAATCAAAAACAAGGTTCCCCCCTTAGGGTATTATCTAGTCTATCGGACTTCAACAACTGGGGTGGTATCCTGAGCGATCTATACGACAAGTCGTAAGTCGACTGAAGCTAGCGGTCATTGAAAGTAGCCAATCACATTGCAAGATATCGCTCAGTTCATTGGGAAACCCTGGTGCCTCTGACTCAAAGGTAGGACCACCCTTTCAAGGTTCTGGCCCTGGAGGCATCAAGGTACGCCAATGGCCTGTGGGTGAGCTTCACTGTCTATATAGGTGTCAAATAGAAAGTTATATCACCCAACTACACCCTACGCTGTCCAACCCTACCAAGTTTGGCCCAACAACTGACTACAAGCTTCAAAAGCCTTGGAACGATAGCGAGACATCAGAATCCCACTAAACTATTAACAAATGACCAGGGAAAATCTCTATGACGCTTTTAGCGTTTATCACACTATGCACACTCTTTTCGATGGGGAATACTATGATACAACCTCAGTGCATCTCATAACATCTAACCATAACATACATAATCATTATCTACTGGTGACAGCTAATCACAACTTACATACTTGCAACTTACTTACAAAAGTGTTGGTTGTATCAACTATACGACTTGAATAACTTGTCGAAGAGGTTATCCTTAACATACCTCAATTGTTGTTTCCAGCTCACCCAATCCTGTTCCAATCTAGAACCAGTAATTCCTCCAATTCATGGCCTTTATGACCGCAATTTATAATTTGCCCAAATTCAGCCAAAAAACTCACAAATTTTGGAGAATTTAGAAGGTAGAAATACTTACTTATCACTTGTAGATGATTAGGACTTGATTAGAAGTGATTTATACAACTTCTACTTGGAGGGAATCCATCGAATTGGGCCAATTTCAAAGAAATAACTCCGTAGATACGTTCTTCATAAGCGTAGGAATCATTACCTAAGAAGAATTGACATTTGGAGGTGCTTTGACGGCGTAATCCGGCTTATAAAAATTAAATTTTTTTTGTAACTTATCACCTCAGCCGAGATTTCCCATTTTGGGAAATGTTTAAATGAGCCAACCCCTGACACTTAACATATATATAAGGGAGGCGGTGTCCAGGTGGCGCAACGTGCCTCCCATCGTGTCGGTAGACTGGCGCGACGTGCCGCTCAATGCCTTGGGGAAGGGGGCACAACATGGCGCTCCTTGCACCGTACCTCCGGCTTTAGCCTCCCTCTCGGTCTATGCACTTGTACACTCCCCCTTCGGGCCTTCTCTTACATGTGTCGTGCTCTCAACACTCTCACAAGCGCACGCACACGTCCGCTAATCACTAACAACTTACGGGGTGTAACAGTATCAATAAGACAACCAAGGCTATTGGTATCCTTATAATGAAAATCAAGGTTGGAACTCTGTTTATACGGCTAAAACGAGTAGTCAGGGGAGTGACGAGTCCTTATCATCCCACATGGAAAACATGCTTGAGGTTATGCTTGAGCGAGTTATTTCGACTGATTCAAGGATTCAAGAGTTGCAAAGTGATCTTTTGGACCTCACTCAAAAGGTGAAGGACCATGAAGTGTCCATCAGATAGTTAGAAGATAGAATGAACTTGTTAGCAACTCAAATAACATCTCAAAAGGCGATGAAGGAAGAAAATACTCTACCACTCCCAACCAATAAGGAGGAAGAAGCCATAGAATGGGAGGTGGAAGAAGAAATTTTGAAAGAAACGTTCGAAAGTATTCTCTTATATAGTGGAGGGTTAGAACAGGTGTGTCATGTTAGCAAAGGGTTGGGAACCTAATCCTTTCAACCAAAGAAACTTGATCTTTACCTTAAGAATCGGACAACTCCACCATCACAACCATCCATCATTTCACCACCGATCTTACAGCTCAAACCATTACCTACCCATTTTCAGTATGCATATTCTGAGGAAAATAAGACACTCCTGGTGATTATCTCAGCTAAGCTCAATAACTAACAAGTGGAAGCACTTCTAGCAGTCTTGAGGAAGTATATCCGAGCAATAGGATGGTCTATAGCTGATATCCTTGGTATACCTCCGGGTACTTGTACTCACAAGATCAACCTTCAGGAAGATTTTAGCCCTTCAGTTAAGCATCAGAGACGCTTGAATCTACCGATGCAAGAGGTATTCAAGAAAAAAATTATCAAATTGTTAGATGCTGGAGTTGTGTACCTAATAGCTGATAGCAGTCGGGTAATCCCAGTCAAATGTGTGCCGAAGAAAGGGGGAATTACAGTTGTACCAAATGATAAGAATGAGTTGATTGCAACACATCTAGTTACCGGATGGAGGGTGTGTATGGACTACTGCAAGTTGAACTCATGGACCAAGAAGGATCACTTTCCAGTCCCATTCACTGACCAAATGCTAGATCACTTGGCTGGGAAAGAATATTATTGTTTTTTGGATGGATACTCAGGCTACAATCAGATTTCTATTGTTTTATAAGATCAAGAGAAAACCACATTTACATGTCCTTATGGAACTTTTTCATTCAAGAGGATGCCCTTCATGCTTTACAATGCTCCATCCACTTTCCAGAGGTGTATGATGTCAATCTTTTCAGACATGGTAGAAGAAACTATGGAAGTCTTCATGGATGACTTCTCGATTGTGGAAATTCACTTGAATACTATTTGGTTCACCTAGAAGAGATGTTGAAAAGATGCGAGGAAACGAACTTCGTACTTAAGTGGGAAAAGTGTCACTCCATGGTAAAAGAAGGTATTGTTCTGGGGCACAATACTTTCGAGAAAGGGATTGAGGTATACCAAGCTAAAATTAATACCATTGCTCAATTACCTCCGCAAAAAATTGTGAAGGGCATTAGGAGTTTTCTGGGACATGCGGGATTTTACCGTCGTTTATCAAAAATTTCTCCAAGATAGCACATCCTTTATTCCGATTGTTGGAAAAGATGCAAAGTTTAATTTTGATGAGGATTGTAGGAGGGCTTTTATGGAATTGAAAGAGAAACTTGTATCCCCTCCAATCATCACCGCAATAAACTAGTTGAAACCCTTTGAATTAATGTGTGATGAAAGTGTTGTAGCATTAGGGGAAGTTCTTGGACATAAAAAGGTAAATATTTTTCACCTCAATTACTATGCCAACAAAGCCTTAAATGATGCACAAGCAACTACACAATGATAGAACAAGAGCTACTCGCTGTAGTGTTTGCGTTTGAAAATTTTTGGGCATACTTGCTAGGGGCGATGGTTGTGGTGCACACGAACCATGCTACACTCAGATACTTAATGAAAAAGAAGATGCTAAACCTAGTCTTATTAGGTGGGTATTTTAGCTCCAAGAATTCGAATTTGAGGTAAAGGACCGAAAGGGATGCGAGAATAAAGTGGCTGACCATCTATCTTTCCTAGAGACAGATGGTAAGTCAAGTGTACATGAGGAGATTAATGATAACTTCCCTGAAGATCATATTTTGGCTACATCCCATGATCTAACACCTTTGTTCGCATATTTTTCTAATTACTTGGCGAGCAACATCACTCCCGAAGGATTGACCTTTCACAATAAAAGAGATTCATGCATGATGTTCGGATGTTTTATTGGGATGACCCATACATATTCTATAGTTGTGTTGATGATATAATCGTACATGTGTCCTAGAGGTCAAACTGGTGCCAATCCTAGAGTCTTGTCCTTTGTCACCGGTTGGAGGCTATTACGGGAGTGTAAGGATGGTGGCAAAAGTGCTACAGTGTAGATATTACTGGCCTACACTCCACCAGGATGCCCATGACTTTGTTAAGCAGTGTGATCATGTCAAGGAACAAGAAGTATTTCTAGGCGACACGAGCTTCCTTTGACACCAATCATAGAGGAGGAGTTGCTTGATGTATAGGGAATCAATTTTATGGGGCCTTTTGTGAGCTCTTATGGAAACACTAACAATTTGTTGGCCATTGACTATGTATCTAAATGGGTGGAAGCTGTGGCGTTGCCCAACAATGAGGGGAGGAGCGTGACAGCCTTTTTGAAGAAGCACATCTTCTCATGGTGTGGCACCCCTAGAGCTATCATCAGCGATGGAGGATGACATTTTTGCAATCGCTTGTTCAGTGCCTTAATAGAAAAGTATGGCGTGAAGCACAAGGTTTCTTACCCTTATCATCCTCAGGACAGTGGGAAGAAGAATTGTCCAATCGGGAAATCAAGTCTATCTTAACTAAAATAGTCAATGTTAATAGGACAAACTGGGCAAGGAAACTCGAAGACACCTTGTGGGCATACCGAACCATATATAGAACTCCAATCAGAATGACCCCATATCACTTGGTTTTTGGCAAAGCTTTCCATTTGTCGGTGGAATTGGAGCATAAGTCCATGTGGGCCTTGATGAGTTTAACCTTGATTGGGGGAAGGTCGTTTGGGGGCGAGTGGAAAATCTCAATGAGATGGATGAGTTTAGGATGATTGAAAATGCCGCAAAATACAAAGCCCGAATGAAGTACTATCATGATCAACAAAACTGGAAAAGGGAATTTACCCCGAGAGAGAGGGTACTACTTTTCAACTCTAGGATGAGGTTGTTTCCTAAAAAGTTTAAATATAAGTGGTCAGGTCCCTTTAAGGTGTCCCAAGTTTTCGAGAATGGAGCCATTGAGCTTGAAAGATATGATGGGCTAAGTTTCAAAGTGAATGGCCAATGAGTCAAAGAATATTTAGGAGTGTCGGCAAAAATCAACATGGTGGAAGTTTCATATCTTGATGAGCCATAGAAAAACACTGTTGTCATGCAACAATGTTAAGTAAGGCTCTTCTTGGGAGGCAACCTAAGTGTTTTCATGTTTGATGCTTCGATGTTATGTTGATTTTTGTTTTGTAGGTAGATTGGATGAAGAATGAGTTGAAAGAGAAATAAGGCACTAGGGGTAGAGGACCTGCGAAACGTAGGTTCTCAAACACAAAATGCCACCCACACACAGGTGGAGTCCAGAATATGAGGGAAAAGAGAAGAGAACTGGTGGTCCATCGGTGAAACACCGGTGTTGATCCGCGAACCACCGATTCATCTTCAGTTTCAACCAGTGCACTTGGGAAGGGAGTTATGAACAACGACCCACTAGTGTAATGCAGGTGACAACCCGTGAACCGCTGATCAATTGAAACTTTCAAATAGTGAACCAGGTGCAAATGGAGGCCATTGGCGCTTAAAGCGGTGAAACATTGGTACCACTGGCAGCCTCCGGTTCAACGTAGGTACAGGTACTTATTTCATTTAATATCATGACTGACCCGTTGACCAGCTGAACCCAGGGTTTTTAAAAATCGGTCAAATTTCTATTAAATCCCCATAAACCCTTCAGTTTCACTTTTCCTTTTTCCCAACAACTCATTTTCCCACAAATTTTCACCTTCCCAATGTCCTTCATTAAAAACCACCATTAACACCCATCTTTTTACTACCCAATCACTCTACCTCTCTTCAACCTATAAAAACCCCCATCCTCATTCTCTTCTTCTCAATACTACCTACTCAAACCCTCTCTTAGCAAAATAAGTCTTCACTCTTTGGAATACCATTGTTGGGTAAGCACAAAGCTTTAATTTCTTCACTTCATCTCAAGTATAAATTGGTATATGTTCATGAGCTTTTACATTCCTTTAATCTTGCTGATTGTTGAGAATGTGAATCATGTTGCATATGATACTTTACTTAGGCTCCCCATTACTTATTTTTGTGTTTTTGTTTTCTCATTATGTGGGTATGTTGGGGGTGGATATTAATTGCATATTGTTGTTGTGAGTTTTCATTTTGGTTGAAAGTATGAGGTGAAGTGTTTGTTGGATATAATAGTTGGGGGTGAAGTCTGAGTAACCCCAGGTCGGATGACGTCGTTCTTAAGAGCATATCATCATGTTTTGTTTATTTTGCTATTTGAATGGGTGAATATTAATGTGAGAGGGTGTGAGTAAGGTTTTTTTTAGAGAGAAATTTTGGCTAATTGGTTTGAGACAGCGCTAGCAGATGGCGTGTCACTTGCGAATCGTCAGTCAAGTCCGATGAAACGCTTGCTGAAGCATAGGTAAAGGGCTTGAGGCTTGAGGCCACTACCCAGCACCCACGAATCACTGGCACTTCGCGGATCATGATCGTAAAAGTGCCGGTGTAGCACTAGAGGGATAATATATTTGCACTGAGAACTTCCCAGACCTGCGACTCGGCTGTATTTCACAGGTTGCCACCTATGTTTCGCCGCTTGAGTCGCCGGTGCTACAAGTGTCTTCTTTCACTGTTTCACCTTGTTTGTCATCTAATCCTTAGAGTTTTGTTCCTTATCTTAACATAGTTGTTTCTTTTTCTTTATTATTTTGTTGTGGCACTAGCATTTATTTTTAGTATCATGTCCACGTCTCAACAATGTGGCAAAGGGAAAACACCAATAACTGATTCCAGAACTCAGGTGCAGATTCTGATGAGGAAATGTGGATTGATCAACTCCTCTTTAGGTCTAATAAAATGAAGAATTATTATGTTCAGTGTAAGAAGCACTGGTCTATCACTACAGAAGCTCGATTTTAGGTTGACTCCTTCAAGGACGACTTCCAAGATATTTATGATCAATTCCAAATTCGAGATTTGGAGCCTTTAACAATGCGCTTGGATCCTTATTTTTTTGATTTGGTGAAGGAGTTTTATGCCTCTTATAGGACACGATAGGACATCTTGAAACATAAAGGCAGAGTTGATAAGATGCTATGTTTATCATCGGTGCTAATACGGGGCCAAGAAGTTCCTATCACCTCGGAGGAAATCAACTCTATTTATTGGGCTTACCTAGTGCATCCAAGTCGAGATTTCAAAAGAAAATTGGACAAAAAAGAAGACTAATTTGAATGGGTGGCCGAGATAACTATTGTGGGTCAACCGCATTGGGCTATAACAAAGGGCATGATTCACCAGCATGATCTCAAATTTGAAGAGGAAATGTGGCTCGATTTTGTATGTTATTTTATAATTCCCTCTAAGAACATAACTAATGTTCCCATTAAGACTGCAATCCTGGTGGTATGCATCATGGATCAAAGGCATATAAATGTAGGGGAGATTATTGATGAGTAATTCAAAAGGAAGGCCAGGCAAAAAGCATCTTCTATGCCCTATCCTGTTCTCATCACTATTCTTTGTCTTCACGCCAATTGTCCCCTATTCAGGCCATTGGAAAAATAGTGAGGGCTGAGGGAAAGATTACTTTGGCCACTAAAATAGACAAGGATGCACCAAATTCAAAACGTCCCAAGTTGACCATGGAACCAGCAACTCCTTAACCTTCAAGGCCCCATGAAGATGCAGTAGTTTCATCACTAAACAACAGCTCTACCTCTTCACCAACAATGGGCATCCTGCAGATAGCACATAAGGCCTAGGCTCATAAAGCTCAATTTATGAAATTGGTAAAGGCCATTCCCTTGATGATTCAACAAGCTATCAAACAGGCCGTGAAATCAATCATGGACAAATTTGGAGATTTATGTGTGATAGTTGAAGTGTTTGAAAGTGAATTAGACATAAGGACAAAACTTGACAACTGCAAAGGGCCATTGCCACGAAAGGATATCGATCTGAATACACCACCCTCTGATGATACTCAACCAGCAAATAGCAGAAGCCCACCAGATTATTGGTGCGTAGGCTATGAAATCCCGTCTAAGGTGATATCGGAAGAGGAAATATACCACAACAGACCACCCATCAAAGGATGTGCACTATCTATGAAGTAGATCCATCTTGGTGGCCTGGTCGGGTGGACGGGACTTTCTATCGTGAAATGAGAACCCTGCAAGATCGTTAGGATGTATCCTCACCGGGCAAACCACTCACACTTACACCTAATCCATTGATTCCCTCCATATCCGAGACTGCTTCATGGAGATTTGATGAGGCCACCTACTCCTTAATTCGTCGTTCCCTTCACTAGATCATTCAAGGAGCCCTTTTTTCCTTAATTGTTCTTAACCTATACATTGGGGGAAATGTTTGCTATTAGTTGGGGGTGGGGTGTTATCTCCTATGAAGTGCTTGTGTTGCTAGTGTGTAGCTATGTCGGGTTTTGAAATGAATAGCATCTTTTGTTGAATTGTTTGTGCCATTAATTGGGTCAGTGTTAAATTGAAAAATGTTGTTGACCCGTGTTTTGATTATCATCTTTTGTTTATAGTAGTTAGTGAATAAACTCCAAGGATTTTCTTTATACCATGGTTCTTTCCCGAGGAGTGATTTTCTTTTCTTTTCTTTTATTGTCGAACCGGGTAGCATTTTCTAATGATTGATTGAGAGGCGACTTTCTTAAGAAAAAATGCCAAGTTATGTTCTTTTTACTAAATGATTGAAATGGCTTCTAAGAGGTACTACCAGAAAAATTTCTAAAATGGCATGGCTGTTGAATAAAAATGAATTTGAGAAAGAAAGGGGCATTTGAATTTGATAGTTGAGTACTCTTTTCTCATAAATTACACATTCTTTGTTTGGCTTCTTGATTCTCATGTTATCTTATTTTATGACTCTTGATGTGGTGATGAAAATGGTGTGAACCCCTTGAAGGGTGACGCTTTGTGGGAAATATTTTAGTTTAATTCTCTTGCTTAAACGATTGTCTAGAACTTGCCCCAAGTGTGAGTCAAGGCGAAATCCTAGATGTAGTTACAATGGAAAGATGATTTTAGGCTTTCTTTTAGATAGATACTTTATCTATATAACCTCCTTGAGCATTAATCCTTGTTAGCCAATGTTAATCCTTTAAGCCTTTTCCTTAGAAACCACATTACAAGCCCAATACCCCTTTTGTAATCCCATTTTGGCACCCTTCCTCCCTAGTGCTAGTTGTGAGAAGAATTGCAAAGATGATGCTTGAAGTCCCAAAAGTGAGGGAATAGAAAAGGGAAAGATGAGGCAAAAGCCTAAATTTGGGGGTTGCAAGAAGGAAAATGGGAAAAATGATGCGAATTTCAATGTGAGGTAGCACCACATTATGAAAAGAATGAATAAATTGCTTGAGTAAAAAGAACTTAATTGTAAAAAGGTGTTGCCTCTTGCATAAATAAGATGAAAAGTGGTTACTAAGGAGAGAAAAAGAGGGAACTTGTTTCAAAAGTGGAAATGATGTTCAAGGAGAGATAAGGTGAGGGTAATCTATGAAGAAAATGGAGCATGTAATAAGATTCACAAAAGGACATTAGGGAGGTTCTAGTCACTACAACTTAAAAGTCATCCTACCTTTATCCCTAGACTATATCATAACCTCTAAGTCTTAATTGATTTTAAGTGTAGCATCTCTACGTTAGTGGCGAGTTACATGAAGGGCAAGTCTATGGGTCAAGTTATGTGAATGAGAATTTATTTATGAAAGTGAGCATATTTGTTTCATTCTATAATCCTTGAGTGTGAATTTCTTGATAACTAAATGGAATTGTCTCTTGTTGTGAGTAGCGTCACCTCCTTGGGGGACATGCTTACATGTGCCAAAAGATATTAAGACAAGATTGTAGTGAGCTTGAAGACAAATTTTGAATGTGAATTTTTAATGACTTAAGATGCTCTATGAGCTTGGTATGACCAACAATTCCCCTTATTTTGAATGAAGGAATCAAATGTGAATTATGCCAATTAATTGTGGTTATCTCTTGAAGCATTTGCATAAAGTGTTGAGTCTCCTCTTTTCTTTTGTGTTTGTGAGCGACCTTTGGGTTGTCTAGGTCATAGTAGTCCTTTGTGCATAATCTCATATGACATGTTTATTCCTAAAGTTAAGATGTAATGAATTGCATTACTTGAAAACAAGCAATGGTTCAGGTTTGACGGTTTGATGAGTTGGTAATTTACCAACTCATTAGGCTTTGAAACAAGAGCTTTTGCTTAGTTTTCAAGTCATTTGAGAGAATTTTATGCTCTTTCTATTTAGTTTTTGCAGGTATTTAATTTAATGAGATAAAGAAAAAATTTGGACAAAATCATGGAAATTAAAGAAGAGGCTGAAGCTTGACTGGATGGGACCAACAACAAAAATTTTGACAAAAGCATGGAAATTAAAGAAGAGGACTGAAGCTTGACTGGATGGGATCAGCGCTCCACCAGATGGAGCCAGCGAAATGCAAAAGAAATTTGGACAAGGGTGGAAGGTGCACTGGCAGAACATGGGTTAGCACCTGCGAACCGCTAGTGCCAACACCGAGCAGACCCAGAATCACTGGCCCTCACCTGCGACACAGTGGTATTCCACGGATGGGCACCGGCAGAACGTCAGTGACTCGTAAGTGACACTGCCTTAGGAAGGGCAAAATCATCAAGCATGGGATTTTAGAAGTATTTTGACCTATTTTTGTACATTGTTTAGAAAGTATTGTACTATTCCATTCCAGATCTGTAGAAAGTTAGAGAGGGAAATATTGAATAGCTTTTATTCTAGTTCTTCAAGGTATAAAACCTCCATTAAAGACAATTTTGAGCTTGAATTTAACTCTTGATGATGAATGTAATGATTTAAATTTTTGATATAATTTCATATTTCTCTTCAATGAGTAGCTAAATCTCTTTGCTAGGGGTGTGTGCATGAATTTGGGTTAAATGGGATTGGGTGTTGCTAGATTAATTTTAGAGTTACTCATTTGTATAATTCTGTTGTTTTCTCTCAATATATAATTGAATTACCCATAATTGAAAGTGTGGGTTATGTTTATTTACTCTATTTTTTCTTGAAAAAGGAAAATTGAGTATGACTGAGAAAGCAATGGCGGGTAATTAGGTGTTGAATGTGTGGGATTAGTCTAGAGATAGCTAAAAACCCATAATCATTCACCCATGAGAGATTTGAGGGTAGAAATAGCTCAAATCTGACCCAAGTCTTAATGGATATATTGTTTGGAACCTTGGGGTTTGAGAAAATCGAAGGCAAAAGGCACCCTAGAGGTTGAAAAATATTGGGTGCAACCTCGTCCATGGCTATTTATATTAATGAGTAATAATTCGATTGCCTAGTCAATTCTAATCCAATTGAAGCCCCATTAAAAAGCATAACCCTAGCTCTTTCTCACTTTTGTTAAATCAAGTTGGTTATCTTGTTGATTGATCAATAGTTCTTATATTTTAATTGTAATCATTTGAACCACCAAATTTTTATTTTTTTGTTTTCAATACAATGATGCTTCTTAGTTTGAATCTATAGACAACTTTTTTTCCATCTAAGTACTATTCCCTATGGAATTCGACCCCAACACTCATCGGGTATATTTGTTTTTCCAACGACCGTTTACCCTCTCTCTTTTCGAGAAGTGAATTTGGACATTATCACTAGCTCAATGATCCAATTGCTCAATATTAAATGGATATTTGTTGGTCATGCTACAGATGATGCACATACTCATTTGAAAATTATTGTGGGTATCTGCAAGGAATATAAACAACCATGGGTGAATCAGGATGCAACTCGACTGGGGTTATTTCCCTTTAAAATTGGGAGTGAAGCAACGCTCTAGCTGGCTGAGCTGTCGAATGATTGTATTACTACATGGAGGGAACTCAAAAGGTCTTCCCTTGAGAGATTATTTCCACCGTCCAAAGCATTTCAGCTGAAGGATGAGATATACAACTTCAGATAGTCAACTTCTAAGGCACTACATGAGACTTGGTTGTAGTTCAACAAAAAGCTAAAATAGGTGCCCAACCATAGGATACAGGATGATACACTATTGGAGATCTTCTATAGTTCTCTAAATGCTAATACGAAGGTGGTGGTATATACTATTTCTGGAGGAACATTCATGAGTCACAGTTATGCTGAGGCTGCTAAGGAACTTGACAGGATCACTAAGACCAGCCGTGCATGGCACACACGTGAGGCAGAAGTTCCTGCCAGTACTTGTGCGGTAGGTATGTTTTCTGAGCAAAGGAAGAAATATGAAGAAAGAGATCATGATATTGTTGATATCAAAACCACTATCGGACTCCTTTCTAAGCATACTATGGGAGCTGGGATAGAAAAGGGTAAGTGCAGTAGGCTCTCAAGGCAAAGCCCAAAGAAATGATAGTGGAGAGTTAGGGTCCTATGAGGAAGCTAATTATTTGAAAGATCAAGCGGTGGGTTTCTGAACCAACCCTCAAGGATCTAATCAAGACTCTTGGTGCCAAGGTCAAGGGAACCTAGGTCAAAACTATAACATGGATAACAATTACAATTGGGACTAATATAGAGATAAGATAGAGGCAGAGAGAGATGGGGACTGGAAGAAGCGTGATGGCTATAAAAATGATAGAAGTGGTTTATACGTTCTTCCAAGTAACTGTGAAGACAAATGTAGTAGTTCAAGGATGGAGGACATGATAACCAAAGTACTGAAACAGATGGAGGCACATAAGAAGATGCCTAGCTACGTGAAATTTATGGAGGACCTTATAACTAAGAAGAGGACCGTGAGCTTTGAGCCTGAGGTCAATTTGCACCATTGTAGTGTAATATCATCGCGGTCTCTTCTGCAAAGAAATGAACCTAGGAGATTTCACGATACTGTGCACTATTGGAGCCTTTAATTTTGCTAAGGATTTATGTGATCTGAGTGCTAATATTAATCTTATGCCATTAGCAGTGTTCAGATAGCTGGGCTTTAGAGTCCCCAAACTGACTATAATGCGGATTTTTATGGCAGATCACACGGTAAAAAATCCATTGGGGATTCTTTATGATGTATTACTGAAGGTTGAGTCCTTTATCTTTCCAACAGATTTTGTCATTCTAGACTGTGAGGTATATTTTGAGGTCCCCATTATGTTAGGGTAACCATTCCTTTCCACTAGTCATTCTTTAATAGAAGTGGAAATCGGAAAATTGAAATTTCAGTTGAACAGAATAAGTTACTTTTAATGTGTGCTGGTCTATGAAGCAGCCAAATGATATGCGGGTGGTCTTAATTACTAATATTGCAGAGGTTGAATCTCTGATGATTCCTATTGAGGAGAAGTTGAGTATTGATGCCCTAGCAGTTGTGATAATGAATTGTGGTGCTGATAAAATTGATGGGTATGATGAGATTGTAAGTGTACTTACCGATAAGGGGTCACACACTTATGATCCAAAGAAAATTGATCTTGATTTGGAGAACAGTGCAACCCCACCGGCCAAGCCTTCTATTAAGGAGCCTCCAGTCTTGGAGCTCAAAGTGCATCCATCTCACCTTTAGTATGTATTCTTGGGAGCAGGAAATACCTTGCTGGTCATCGTAGCAGCAAACTTGGTGGAATGGCAAATAGAGGTTGTGGTCTCCGTTCTGAAGAGGTACAAGAGGGACATTGGATGGTCCATAACAGATATTATTGGGATCCCACTAGGTATGTGTACACACAAGATCCAGCTTGAGCCAGACTGTATCCGAGTATTGAGCATCAGAGTAGGTTGAATCCACCTATAAAGGAGGTGGTCAAGAAAGAGATTATAAAGTGGTTTGGATGCAAACGTGGTTTACCCTATTGCAGACAACAAATGAGTGAGCCCTATCCAATGTGTTCCAAAGAAGAGTGAAATCACTATGAGTCCAAATGCTAATAATGAGCTCATTCCATTGAGGTCGATCACATCTTGGATTATAGGAAGTTGAACCATTGGACACAGAAAGACCATTTCTCAATGCCATTTATGGATTAGATGCTTGACCGACTTGCATGTAGAGGGTGGTATTGTTTTCTTGATAGTTATTCAGGGTACAATCAGATCTCCATAGCTCTGGAAGAATAAGAGAAAACCACCTTCACTTGCCCCTATGGGATGTTTGTCATCAAGAGGATGTTGTTCGGGTAATGTAATGCACCTTCCACATTCTAGCACTGCATGATGTCTATAATTTTGGACATGGTGGAGGAAACCATCAATGTTTTTATGGATGATTTTTAAATGGTTGATGACTCTTTTGATGATTGCTTAGCTCATTTGGGAAAGGTGTTGAAGAGATGTGAAGAGACCAACTTGGTGCTTAATTGGGAGAAGTTTCATTTCATGGTCAAAAAAAGAGTATTGTGCTCGGCCACGAGATTTCTGGCAAGGGCATACAGGTGGACAAGGCGAAGATTAATGTGATTGCTAGCTTTCCACCTCTGATTTCTGTAAAAGGAGTTCAGAGGTTTTTGTTCATATTGGGTTCTATAGGAGGTTAATCAAGGACTTCTCAAAGATTGCACATCCTTTATGCAAGCTACTTGAGAAAAAGGTAAAGTTTGTATTTCATGATGCATGATTGAAGGGTCTTGAGTGCTTGAAGGAGATATTGACCACTACTCCTATCATAGTTGCACCTGACTGATCCTTACCATTTGAGGTAATGTGCAGTGCTAGTGGAGTAGCCTTAGGGGCTGTTTTTTTCTAAAGGTGTGAGAATTTCATCTGATCTATTATGCTAGAAAGGCGCTTAATGTAGCTCAGAAGAATTACACCGTGACGGAGTAAGAGCTTTTGGATTTGGTGTTTATATTTGAGAAGTTTTGGGTGTACTTTCTTGGAACAATAGTGATTTTTCACACAGACCATGTGATACTTGATGGCGAATAAGGATGCCAAACCATGGTTGACTAGATGGGTACTTTTACTCTAAGAGTTCGAGTTTGAGGTTAAGGACCGGAAGGGGACCGAAAATTAGGTGGTAGATCACTTGTATAGACTAGAGGTAGATGCAGTAATGAGAGATGAGCTTGATATAGATGATACATTCCCTGACTAACAGGTTTTGGCTGCATCACAGGATCTCATTCCATGGTTCACGAACTTTGATAATTATCTAGTGAGTGATGTAGTACCTGTAGATTTTTCCTTTCACTAGAGAAGGAAGTTCATGTCATATGTGCGGAAGTTTTTCTAGGATGAGTCATATTTTTTCCATATTTATGTTGATGGGGTGATCGTAGGTGTGTACCTGAGGCTGAGATGTTGAGCATATTAGAGGCTTGCTACTCCTCCCCTGTTGGGGGACATCATAGTGGTATCCGCACCACCCATAATATTTTGCAATGTGGGTACTATTGGCCGACTATTCATCAAGATGGGCATGATTTTTCTAAGGCATGTGATGTATGCCAAAGGGAAAGAGGAATATCACGGGGCATGAACTCCCTCTCACCCCATTCTTGTTATTGAGCTATTCGATGTGTGGGGCATTGGCTTCATGGGCCCATTTGTGAGATCAAATGGGATGAATCACATACTTGTAGCTATGGACTATGTATCAAAGTGGATGGAGGTAGTTTCTCTTCCTAATAATGTAGGCAAGAGTGTCACAACATTCTTGAAGCGGAATATTTTCTCCAGATTCGGGACCCCTAGGGCAATCATCAGTGATGGGGGTTCACAATCTTGCAACCGGTTGCTTGAAAAATATGGGGTAAATCATAGGGTGGCAACACCTTATCACCCATAATCTAGTGGGCAAGTTGAGGTCTCCAACTGAGAGATAAAGACCATCCTAGTGAAGACAGTGAATTCTAATAGAAAGGATTGGTCTAGGATGCTAGATGATGTCTGTGGGCTTATCGGACTGACTTCAAGATTCCTATATGTATGTCACCCTATCATCTTGTGTATGGGAAATCATGTCATCTTCCGATTGAACTTGAGCACAAAGCTATCTGGGCGCTCAAGAAGCTGAATCTAAATTGGGGTGATGCAATGAACTTGAGGCTTGATCAGTTGAATGAGTTAGATGAATTTCGCTTGAAGGCCTATGAAAGTTCAGCCATATACAAGGAGAAGATGAAGATATATCATGACCAGAAGATTTAGTAAAGAGAGTTTAGCTCTGATGATCTGGTTCTGCTATTCAATTCAAGGCTTCACTTGTTTCCTGGCAAGTTGAAGTCTTAGTGGTTGGGGCCATTCCTAGTAGTGCAAGTATTTCCATATAGTGCAATAAAGCTGGAAAATTTTGAAGGAAAATGGTTTAAGGTAAATGGCCAGCGGGTCAAAGCATATCTGGGAATAAGTGGAAAAATCTAGTTGGTTGACCTTTGGGCAATGGGTGAAGTGTGAGTAACCTGAGGACCAGCATCATGTCGCGACGTTAAATTAGGGACTTTATGGGAGGCAACCCTGTGGGTGATAACATCCAAATCCACTCTCGCTTGTAGAAAGTGTAGATGGTCGTCGCAATATAATTACCCAATTTTTGAGTCGAGGTTGAATCCATAGGGTATAGGGATTGATGGATTAAAAGTTGTCTATCGAATTGAACTAAATCGCATCATTTCATTAAAGATCAAAAATGTAAATGTTGGGGAAAGTAGGATCACACTTGGAATTCAACTCAACAACCAATCAACAAGGCAACCAACATTGAAGTAACAATATGAGTAATGACTAGGGGTGTGCTATTGACGGGGCATTAATAGGATTGGGGCTAACTAGAAATTTGAAATATTACCTGCAAACATAAATAGTCGTGGACAAGGCAATACTCTATGTTTCTCAACCACTTGAGTATCTTTTGCCTCGGGATTTCTCAAACTCTATGGTCCCATACATATCAACCACTATGACTTGGGCAAGAATTGAGCTATTTCTAACCTCAATTCTTTAATGGGTGTATGGCTATGGGTTTTGTCTATCTCTAGCCCAACCCCACACAATCAAAACCCAAATACCCACCATTGGTTATCGCGGTTTCTCAAACCTTGATGCTCTTCCTATGGGAGCCGGGGGCCTTGGTTGGCACCTTGATATTCCGGGTGAGAACCCCCCAATTTGACCTACCATAAATTGACACTCTTCCTTATACCTTGGTTGTGAAGCTTCACCCTCATATTGCATGGGACCTTGAGTCCTCACATAATTGACATTCTTGGACCTAGTCGCCATAACATGTCTTTTCATTAGTTCAAGATGGGTCATCATTTTTTCTAGGGTCTCATCTCTCGCTTTATCTCTTTTCCTCATTTCCTTAGTCCCAAGGCTTGAATTAGCACCACTTAAGGGCACTTCAGTGTCCCTAGTGTGCCAAGATAGATTTGTTTTGGTCGTCCTAACCAAAAGAGCCTTGGCTATCCCATAAGGTTTGTCCATGAGGGTTCCCCCAGCTAAGTTATTGGCCACTGACTTTTTAATGGAATCCAGGNGGTCGTCCTAACCAAAAGAGCCTTGGCTATCCCATAAGGTTTGTCCATGAGGGTTCCCCCAGCTAAGTTATTGGCCACTGACTTTTTAATGGAATCCAGGGATCGATAAAAACTCTGAAGTAGCACTCTATCCGGTAGCCCGTGGTTCGGACATAAACCACTTTCTTCTTTAACCGAAGCCATACTTCATATAAAGGTTCACATGAGATTTTCCTAAAGTTGGTAATGTCATCTCTCAACTGCAACATCCTCGATGGAGGGAAGAACATATCTTGGAAAGCTTCTATCAATTCTTTTCACGAAGTAATACACCCCGGAGGAAGCTCCTCTAGCCACATGGTAGCTTCTCCCATTAAGGAAAATGGGAAGAGCCTTAATCTAATCGACTCTTGGCTAATATTGGTGATGTTGAAAGGTTGGAAAATCTCAAGGGAATTTTGAAGATGTCGATTAGCATCCTCACTCGGTTGTCCTCCAAAGAGTCCTTTCATCTGGAGAAAATGGAGCATAGTTCTCGTCATGTGAAACACGACATTTCCCACCGTAGGAGGTAGGTGAATAGCCCTAGCTATGTTGGGTATCATTGGATCATCCTCCTCGTGGTCCATGTGGTCTTCCATAGAACCCTCTGAGAGTGTTGGGTCATATCATTCAGCCTAAAGAGACACCAAATACAATAATAAAGTAAAAACAAAACACAAGATGCTTAATTAATTCAAGTCAACAACAACTAAGGGCTATCAAATCCTATTCCCCGACAATGACGCCAAAATTGATGACGTCAAAATGCACTCCTCGCTAGTAGAAAGTGTAAATGGTCGTCGTAATATAATTATCCAACTCGTGAGTCGAGGTCAAATCCAAGAGGAATAGAGATTGATGGCACAAAAGTTGTCTATCGAATTGAACTAAATCTCATCATTTCTTTAGGATATAAAAGTAAATGTTGGGGGAAAGTAGGATAACACTTGGAATTCAACTCAACAACCAATCAACAAGGAAACCAACGTTGAAGTAACAATATGAGTAATGGTGGACAAGGCGATACTCTATTTTTCTCAATCACTTGAGTATCTTTTGCCTCGTGTTTTCTCAAACTCCAAGGACCCACACACATCAAACACAAAAACTTGGGCATGAATCGAACTATTTCTTGCCTCAATCCGTTAATGGGTATGTGAAAATGGGTTTTGGCTATCTCTAGCCTAACTCCACACAATCAAAACTCAATTACCCATTATTGTTTTCTCACCCATATTCTTTTCCTCTTTTTCAAGCAATAATAAAATAAGTAAGCAAAACATATATTTGCAACTATGGATATTTCCATTATAATTTAGATAAATCAATAGATTAAATAAGTAATTCTAAGATGAAACTAGCAACACTCAATCTAATTTAGCCCCTAGTATGCACACACCCCTAGCAAGATGTTTAGCTACTTATAGATGAAGAACAAGAGCTTATATTAATAAATAAAACCATGACATTCATCATCAAGAGTAAATTTCAAGCTCAAGGTTGTTCTTCAGTGGAAGTTTTTACCTTAAGGAGGAAGAAGAAGAAGATGAAGAAAATCTCTCTATCTTTTTTCTCACTCTAGAAATTCAAAACGATACAATACGGAATGTACTCTACAAAAATCTTCTATTCCCTACAAAAGGTGTGTCAATTGGGGAAAGTCTTCTCCTTTTTTTCATGTGCATTTTCTTTCTATTTTTCCCTCATCAGCTTCCAAAATGCCTTTATGTCAAATTTGGACCATTTTACCCTCTTTAGCATAGCCTTACATGCGATGCACCTGGGTTTTGTAGGTGGCCATCTGGGGGGGGGGCACAAGTGTCTCATAGGTCTGAACTAGACTCCTGATAGGCTCCTGCTTTGGCAACCTACGTTTCGCAAGAGCTGAACTACGTCTCGCAGGTACTCTTTCAGCCTTAGACCAATGCACTTCTACATTTGACCTGCGTTTCACAGGTGTCCTCCTACGAAGTGCAGGTCCTCTTCTCTCAGCTCTATGCTTTTTGTCCAATTCTTTTTCTTTACCTATTTAAGTTCAATACCTGCACAAACCAATGCGAAAAGGCGTAAAACCTTCCTAAATGAGTTGAAAACCAAGAAAAAACTCATGCTTACAAGCTTAATGAGTTGGTAAATTATCAACTCATCAGGGGGTTATCTTGATGAAGTCTGAGTAATCAAGACACCGTTTCATACCGCGAAGTTAAATTAGGCACTTCAACCCATGTTGCAATTGTAGTTGAGAATAGTGTTCACATGTGCTAATGTGTGCAGGTTTAAATGGATCAAACTCAAGAGATTGCAGACAGACCTGAACTACGAGCCCCACAACAAATTGTACAATCTTGGTATGGCATGTAGTTCTGGTCATTGCTCCCAACTCAGAGAATACACACTTTCATAAGTGATTAGATGGGTCGTTGAATCACCCATCCTACTCACTTCCCGTAGACTGAAAAAATAAGGATTGGACCTACGGATGCATAGAATGGGCCATTGTGCGAACAAATGGTTCGTCCTTTATGACTGTCGGTTCCACAGGTAAATCTACTAACTGTACACTAATGAGCAAAGAGGGATGGATCATTGTTTCAATACACAACTACTTGGATGAGTCGTGGTCAACACTTAACGATTTGTTTTATATTAATTCGACTTGACCTAGCTCGCCTAGACCCATCCTATTTAAAAACCCCATACCCGACCTCAAATACCTGTTATTTAAAAACTTTTGGCCATTAATCCCTCCATTGAAAAACCTACACAAGTGTGTGATCAATTTTAAGAAATTCTCAACCCTAAAAGTTGTATTCCATGTTTATCTACTATAGTGAGTACAATTTTTTTGAGCAAATAGTTTGTGCTTCTTCCTCTTAATAATGTGTCCATCGTGGTCACTACGCAACCTGCTCGTTTAACATATTTCAAAAATTAGGATTCTACAATTGATCATAATATAGTCTTAAGACTGTGATACACAGTGCAGAAGGGAGTATGGCCAAGGTCTAGGGTTGATGAAACTGTTAAACGAAGACGAATTTGAAAGTATGACCTAACAAAATGGGTGTACTAAATTTTTGATGGGGGTGAATTTTGAGTAATCGCCACAAATGACTACAATTGGAAAAATAGAACCTAGTAAATTACATAATTTAATAAGATGAGGGCAGGCTTTACAAACCAGTCAATGACCCATTATATTTCATAATTGTTCATTGTTTGAGTTGTTGAGACTGCCTAGTAATCCAAGATGTAGGATCTTCTCATCGTGAGTCATGTAATGAACCATTGTTTCAAACAACGGGCCATTAGACATGTTCGTCGTGAGAGGTTCAGAAAACTAAATCCAAAAAACATGATTGAATGGACAATACAATGAGTTTTTATACCTCAAAATGGCCCGTTGTATGTTGTCATAGTAAGAAGACCCAAATGGAC
This sequence comes from Datura stramonium, assembly GCA_018107945.1. Classification (NCBI taxonomy): domain Eukaryota; kingdom Viridiplantae; phylum Streptophyta; class Magnoliopsida; order Solanales; family Solanaceae; genus Datura; species Datura stramonium. The sequence continues at coordinate 180,181 of JACEIK010002910.1, forward strand.
ACTTTTTAGAAGTTCATACAACGACCACAACAACGGGTCATTTGTTCTCACAATGACCCGTACTGATGGTCGCCTAATCTGGCAGTTTCAAAATTATTGTTTGTAACATTTTTTGTATTTTTAAATCTAACGACCATTCCACAGTTTCAATGCTTCCCAAAGGGAACAAGAAGCAACAAGAAACTTCTATAATGAAGGAAATTGCTAAGAAGTGACAGCTTTGAGATGAGCCCAATTCGAACATCCCTAATGGGTTAGAGGAGGCTTATGATATTTACTCCTCTGAGGATTCTCCTGCTGTGAACACTAGGGTGCAATCCAAGGTAAAGGAAACGATAGCGACCATTTCTCCTCTTCCCCAGTCTAAAGAGAGAGGAGAAGGGACTGAGTCTGATAGTGATGACCCTTCTACAGGTGATGTAGATGAGGGATAGATTGCTGCTAAGGAGTCAGGGGGAGAAAGATATTGTGGCTGAGGAGTCCGGCAAAAAGGAGAGTGCTGCGGAGGAGTCGGCAGAACAGGAGCAGGACTCCGACCCTCCCACCACCTTGGATGCAAGGTCCAAAAGATGGAACATACAGGTTTCTAGATAGATTTATTTTACGAGGCTATCACTAAATGACAACGGGAACCCCAGATGAGTATTTAGGAGAAGCCTCGGATCCGAATCGATGCATTGAATAAAGTCCCAGAGCTCAAACGGCTATTTGATGTTTACAACATACATTGGATGACTGAGACTCCAGGCAAGTACAGTGTGGAAATGGTGCATTAATTTTATACCAACTACTACTGCACATTGGAGAAAAATGCTCCTTCAAGTCAAGCAATAAAAAAAGGAGCCAGCGCTAGATTCAGTTCGGGTGAGCGCCAACGCGGTAGACATATTTGAGAGGACCATCACTCGGGTCTTGATGGGTAGTGACTATATAGTTCCAACCTACACTCCAAAGTATGATTACAAGATGGAGGCATTCAAGGCGGTAAAGAAGTTGAGCACAGAAACAAGTTGATGCATTATAGGTGGATGGCCAATATTATTGCTAAAGCCAAGAAGGAAGTAGAATGGGTCACTAGTAGGAAGCCAATATACAAAGCATCCCTGAACTTTTAGGCCAAATCCTGGTGGTCCATAGTCCAATATCAATTAGCCCCTATAGTGAACGATAATGTCTTGAGTGCACACAAGGCAGCCTTAGGGGCTTGCATTATGTCCGACTATCTATTGAACATCCCTCAGATCATTGCCATTGCGATTTTGGAGTGGGTAATCAAGGAAAACACTACTATCCCATTCTCGAACCTGATCTATCAGTTGTGCATGGAATCCAACATGTGTTTCTTGTCGGACATTGATAATATAATTACTAACATTAGTACGGTGGATATAGAACGGATCAAGAATGACCTAATTCAAATAGACTGATTTCAAGGTCCAATTATGGGCCCAAGAGTAGTTGAGGGTGCTAGGGGCAGAGGCAGGCAAGTTGATACCTCTACCCAAGCTAAGCATACCATGGAGCTTCCAACTACTCAAGCCGGCAATTCAACAGCTACCATAGCTATCACTCCCTATAGCACTTCGCAGCCCATTCCCAGTGGTTATATGGTTGTCCCTAAGGTCGACATGAGGAAGATGGCTAAGAGGCTGACTATTATCGAGTGTATGATTGATATGTT
>JACEIK010002911.1:2591-12806 GCA_018107945.1 Datura stramonium
CTCTATTAAGCACATTACCATCACTCATGATGATTGGATTAACAATAGGGAGTTGAGTTGCATTTGAGCCAAGTAGATCTTTATAGAAAACCCCAATCACTTCTTCATTAATCTCATCTTGTTTCATTAGTTGTATGCTAGTTGCATTTGTTAGCGTTTGGATTCTATTTTGAGCCACCCTATTTTTCACACTCGTAAAGAAATAAGCCGAATTGGAATCGCCCAACTTGAGTCATTGTACTGTTGATTTCTGTCACAAAATGCTTTCTTCAATCCTATCCTAGTATTCTAGCTGGCTTTTAATGTCTCTTTCTTGAATAAACAATTCCTGCCCTTGAGCAGATCTAATTTGAACTTGGACCTTTGCAACTTGTTGCCTCAACTCATCTATCTTTTTATCTACCCCTTTGAAGTCATTACCGTTTAGTTGTTTCAAGCCCCCTTTTTATCATATTTAGTTTCAACCACACATTCCCCATTGTTGAATGTGTTACTGGTATTTTTAACACCAGACAAGAATTTGGCATGATTGGCCAGACAATTCAGAAATCTAAATGGCTTGGGGCTACCAGCTAGCTCATGCTCAAAGTGAATAAAGGAAGGAGTATGATCAGACATGTTGGGATCTATAACCTGCACTTGAATATTAGGAAATTCAATATGATAGAATGTGTTTCCCAGAGCTCCGCTGATCTTACTGAAAACATCGCTATAGGTCTATGTATATAGTCTGCTAGAAGTCTTCAATTTAGCAACTTCCATACGTAATTTCTACCCTGCCTATCATCCTCTTCAAGGACTATGTTGAAACCCCCCATAGTGAGCCATGCCCCTTAACGATTGTGTAGTAGTCTCAACTCATCCCATATCACCATTCTATCCTCCACTATGTGGAGGCTGTAGATAGCTGTGAAGTGGAAATTAAGGCTTAAGCTACTTATTGTTACTAAGCCATGTATAAACTTGGAATTCATGTAAATAACATTAAAAGCAATAACTTTCAAGTTCCAGATGATCCAAATTCTATTTCCATCACTATGATCATAATTGTAACTGCACAACCATTAACAATCTTCTTGAGCAGTGTAGCTGCTTTATTCTTTTTAATCTTATGTTCTAGTACCACACTAAAGTCTATCTTATTCTTTACAATCAAGGTCTTGATTTCTGTTTATAACTCTTGTCAAGCCTCTAACATTCCAAGTGACAAGCATAGTTATAGATGGATCATCCATATCGCCTCCTGAAGTACTACACACCTCCTGTAAGACAACCATGGTGTTTTGACAAGTAGGTTCTTCCAAGGGGCCAAATACATTAGTAGTATTCACATTTTCCCCAATGGTACCCCTTTTGTATTAGATTTTCCCCTAATAGTAATCTACTGGTCCTTGCTTGCTTGATTAGCTCTAGCTTGTGATGGAACTGTCACAAAATGTCATAGTGGACATAGGTTTCGGTACACCATCCTGCACCTCCTTAGCTAGATTGGGTTTCTTTAGCTAGTTAGTGTTAAGACTTTTGGAACCTATTCGTCTGTTGCTGTGGTTTAGGCACTTCATTGCTTTGAGGTGCACAAGTGAGCTGACATTTATGCCCTACCATTAGACAAGTTGGACAATACTCTGGCTCTCAATCGTACACAACTCCTTGCACAAACACCCTTCTTTTAAGATCCTTAACTTTAATCTTCTTAGGAAGCTCGTGAGTAACATCCATTTCAATAAGGATTTGAGCATATGAAATTTGATCTACCTTTGTTGTACACTCATCAACATACAATGGCACACCTAGTCTATTCTACTTAATGATGCAATGCCGCAGTAGCTAAGAGGAAGGTTAGGGAACTTTACCCATAATGGAATAATTTGGAGAACTTCAGCAGCAAAATCAAAGTCAGAGGAACATACCTTTAAAATAATTGGCTTATTGTTAATTATATACTGTCCCAAGTATAGAACCTCATCTCTCTCTGCCACACTATTGAAAAGAACCACAAGGTACCCATCATTATGGTAGAATAACTTCAATTTGGATGTAAATTTCCAATTGGTAGCAATAAATCGTTCGAATACGCCAACCATTGGGGAGTCCCAAAGAACATAGATTATTAGCGCTTGTTTCCACTTCTAAGTCTCTCATTAAATTTCCGCTTTGTCTAGTTCAACCATCTTTTCCCTTTTTGTATAATTTGCATAATAAAACTAACGTCATGCCCTGTGCCACCAAATCGTTCCCACTGAATACGTTAATCCACTCTTTTGATGCAGCATGTGTATCAAGGGAGAGCCTCCACTAAGCACCCTTGGGATCCATAGGTCCTGTAAGGCTAGTAGGCTCAACCCTAGTCGACTTCAAGTTTTCTCTGGCTGTATTCCCTGACCTATACTACTTATTAATGTAATCATCCTTTTTATCAATTTTGGCATTGCACTAGACATATTTGTTGAATTCACACGTGTAATACCCTAAAAAGTCCCTAAGATCAAATCTAAGACTTTCAGTAGAACCAATAGAAAAATAGCACCAGGCCATACAACGAGCTTCAGGATGGGTCATCCCTTAGACTAATGAGCCGTTGGGTTGTCCCGTGGTGAGAAACTTCTGAAAAATGTCAAAGTCCGTCCAAAGTCGACGAGTGGATTGTATAACCCATTGTTAGATTGTACCAGCCGTTATTTCTAGTCGTTGGATCAGGTTAAGAGGATGAATCAGAGCAAGACCAAGGTTCAATGAGTGAACCCACGAATAGTTCAATGGACCAACAACCTATAGTATTGGTTGTTGGTTCTGCCAGTTAAAGATTTAAGTGCAGTAGTTAAGAGGTATTTTGATAAAATTTTGTGCTTTTAACTCCTAAATGATGTCTTTTTAGGAGTCCTAAGGGTATTATTAAAGGGTTAAACTTATCCTAAACCCTCATTCTATTCAAAACACCGTAGGTTGGATTTCTCTCCCAAGGAAGGCTAGAGTTCTTCATCATCTTCTTCTCAATTTTTCTTGGGTCTTCAAATCAAGTTAAGGATTCATCAAGACCAAGTATTTAGGTCATGAATGGGGGATTTCATCCATCCTCAAGTCCAATTTCAAGTCAATATGATGAATTCAAGTCTCTAACCATGAGTTTATGAAATTCTAGGGTTAGACCCAATTTTTATGAAAACTCTCATTATCTTATATGAATTCAATTCTCTTATGATTCAATCCATATTTTATGATTATAAATTTATGTTTTCTACAAGTATCTCTCATGAAACTATGATTCTCAAGTTATGATGGTTTTACTCAATTATGTATGATTTCATGAATCTCAAGCTTATGTATCATGGCCGACTTAGCGATATTATTTTCATGGTTAGCTCACGTATGACAAGTATGATATGATTTTCATGTTTTCTAATTAGCCCATGAAAAATCAAGTATGTTTCATGATTATGAATGAGCAATATGCATGTTTTGGGAGTAGTATCTAGCACTAGTAGGCTGGGGTTCAGCCACCTAGGTCTTAAAACTATATGCCACCGTATATATATATATATATTCATGTTTAGAGCCTCTCCAAAGAGTTTTTCCCCCAACCCGACTGTCATGTCTCGAGTTGAGACCCCGGTGTTGCGCTCCAGCGCACTCGCAAGCGTACGCGGTCGTACAAGTAATACAGTGGCCCTTATTAAGAGCCAGATATCGAACCCACAGGGACTAGACCAATTCAGCGAATTATCAAGTTCAAGTGTAAGATTAACCTTCACAAGTGTTGATTATAGAAGTTTCCGGTAAATTATAATTAAGTTTTGGGGTGGTCACAAAACAATCTGGAAACGATATAAGAAGCAACTAGAGCTAAGGCCGGATAATCATGGAATGCTACACTTTGTAATGGTTCACGTATGAAATTATTAATTGTTGTCTCACATAGTTGGAATGCAATGTTCATGGTCTCTCGAGCCTCTAAACACGACAAACTATCCTCACAACTACATCGTTGAGCGAGGATGTGACATCCTAATTCGTGGGAAATTCAACTACATGGATGTGGTTTACGGGGTTTGTGCTTTTGATTGGGGACTTTCGTACCTCTAATCATTTAACCTAACTTAGCTTCACAACTACTTCTATAAGCGGTGGAGTGACAATTCTAAGCCGGTGTCTTTCTATCATCCCGTTTAATCAACCAAGCAAGGCAATTTAGGTATATTATTTATTCTAATTGAGAATCATATCGAAAGATAAGAACTTGCTCCCTAAATTCCTGTGTTCTTGCCTAGGGTTACTCTTTCAAGCTTTTACCTAGCTTAACATGTATATTTTCATGGTGATCAAGCATAAAAACAACCATAATAAAGAATGTAAGACAAAACAACAATTAACAACTCAAACCAAAACAAATTCATACATTACAATCATATTACGTAGCCTCAACCCTAGGGGAAGGGTTTTAGCCACTCATGTTCGTACAATAGCTTAAAAACATCATTAAAGTAGAGTACTTACAAGAATAAGTAAAAGAGAATGTAAAATTAGTGAAACCTAGGTGAGTTCTTCACTTCTCCCTTCGCTCCTCTACGGTTTCCAGAAAATATTTTGTGACTAATGATTTTAGAAGCTAAGAGTTCAATTTATAGTAAATGGGAAAATTGCACTTTTTGGCTTGTCATGGAATGGCTCTGTGGCATGGAGGTGAATGCGCCAATATGCCTCCGTGCCACGGAGGTAACTTGGAGGCTTACTGCAAATTGCATTTGACATTTGCTTGGCCGAGGCATGGCGCGACAGCCAGCGTGGCACGATGCTGGTCTTGCGCGATGGCCTGCGTGACACGGCCTGCGGTGAACAGCAGTGATTGGTGTGGCACGGACGCTGGTGCACAGGCTCCTTGAAGGACAACATCTCGTACGCATGGCCTTGGTGTGGCACGGCACACGCATAGCGTGGCACCCTGCCTGGCGCGGCCAGCCTTGCCATGGCATGTACACTTGCCGTCTTTTGCATTTCACTCGCAACTCCATTCCTTCACTTCACACATCGTTATTTAGTCCCTCATATGCATTTTACACCTACAAAATAAGGACTAATCATTTTGGTTAGTGCATACCCAAATTTACACAAAATCGCATAAGAATGTAAATGTATAATTCGACAAACACGACTAAATTAAGCTATAAAATAGCACTTGGGCANCTCATCATTAATTTTTATTTAAATACTAATAAAATATATTAATAAAATTAGAAATATTTTTTTATGTCACGACCCGAACATAAGCCTAGATCGAGACACGGGACAAGGAACCCCGAGAGACTCCAAGTCTACCCATGGCATGAACATAACATCTAACTCAAACATATTAAAGCGGATGATCATCATAAATAACATAGCAGAAGTCTGAACATAACATCACCTTTGAGTACATACATAAGTCTATAGCTGAATACAAACTATGTCCGAAAAGCCTCTAATACTGACAAGTCGATGGGACAAGACCCCAACTAACTAACTATAGTGTGAAAACTGAAAAGATGAAATACAACTGATAAGAAGGGACCTCGCAAGATGATGACACACCAACTGAGACAAAGAAGTGCTAACTCTGGAAGCTTGACTAGTGGGGGGACTAAGATTGGATATCGGAGTCTGTATCATGAAATAATACAACATAGAGTATGCGCTCGGTACGTGGAATGTACCGAGTATGCAAGGTAAGTAAAATCTCTAAGTTAGTAAAAATCATAAATCATGCATATTACAAAAAATAATCAAGATAAGATTCTGAGAGTAGGGCTTGCATGTTATTTTCTAAAATCACGATCTGAACATAACTTAATCGAATGACCCAAAGCTGAAAACTGATAATCATAACTAAAACTAAACATTGGGTCAAACCTGCTAAAAACATAATATCATGATTGATGAACATGCATAACTAAAATCATGAGGAACAATGGGAGACTCGTCATATAACCGGCATTACCATGATAGAGCTTACGTGGTTCCGACTATCACACTCAAGTAGGCAGAGCCATCCAAAGCTTTGCCAGCGCTAAGGACGCTACCATGATATCGATATCAAGCTCAAGGCCCCTTGAGGACAGGGGAAGATCCAAGGGAGATCCCAAATAATCTTATCATAGCTACGTCAGCGCTTAGTTCTGAGGCATCAGGTTGATTGACCCTTAGCCTACTCGCTGCTAGACACGAGTCTCAAAAATATGCATATGCTCTCCATCATTTTTCAACGAAGCTGACCATTGTCTAGTGACGAAGCTGAATAATAACATACATGCATAATTTGAAAGCATAACATGAGGAGCCTTGGCTCAAACCATACCACAAGCTAAACATAATTGGGAGTCTAGACTCCAAAATCATGTGGTAAGCGAATTCATCAAATCATAAAAACATACTTGATCATATGTGCTGGCCCAATACTTAGCATGCTTGAAATCAACATGATTCTCTTGAAAACATGAACATAGACATTAGTAATTTGAAAATATGCTTTTCTCATAAACATCTCATCATGCTTGTACACATACTTCATAGATTGCCGACTTCCATGGACTTTCATGGATGGGAATCATAATTTAGAAAACTTGAAAACATACTTTTATAATTTAAAAAATTGTAAAATCTGCCCATTAATCATAATTAAACATTCAAAACATGCTTAGATCATACCCATAATTGATACTTAGGAAATCCAAACATTGGGTGCAAACCCCATAGAATCATCAATTAGAAATTCATGAATTGAGAGAGGATTGGGAATGGGTGTGGACTATTACATTCATTCATAGCCTTAGATACCTTAGAGATTTGATTTCACAACTTCCTTGATTTCCCAAAGAGAATTGAGGAAGAAATTTGAAGAACTAGACTTGATCACCTCTCAACCCTCTAACCTTGCATGCATGTGCTAAGATAGGCATATAATGACTTAACCCTTCTTGAAACACTCTATTCCGAGATTAAACGACGTATTTTAGGCCTTAGGAACTGAGAAATTATGGAAAAGACCTTAATATATTCACAGGGAAATACATACTACCAGTCCAAACGAGGGACTGGACGGATCGCTGTCAGTGACCATGACTCGTGGTCACCTCTCATCACCTTCACTGCTAAAATCCTTCTGAGGGTGACCGCGAGGGACACTACGGCTCGTGGTGTACCCAACGAATCTTGGTGATGACCCATTAGGTACACTGCCCATTTTTCCTACATCCTTCAACCACCTTTGGCCACACGTGTCCTAATGGATCGTGGGGCTGACCACGACTCGTGGTTACACCCGTGGTCACCCCAAATCTAAAATTTCCAATCAAGTCCCAACCTTTCCCCATGATTCACTTAGCGACTCATGGTATTCCTAGTTAATTGACGACTCGTCCTGTGACCAGGTGTAGAAAATCCTATTTTCTCCGTTTCAACTCCTGGGTCTGATCTTAGGATTTTTGGGGTATTACAATATCTCCCCATTAGGAACATTCATCCTCGAATGTTGAAAATACACTGAAAAGCAGAGAAAATGCAATCATCATACTTAAATACTGAACATATATGTGGAAAACTGACGGAGTGACTAACTCCGATTTGAACTACATGGCTGAACTGAAGTCCTGAATCACACATACATTCATTTACCTGATAGAAACTGGGGTACATTAGCTGAACATGAAATTTAATAGAGTACTAAGAAGAAATTGATACCTCAAGCTGAAACTGAGCCGAAAGGGAATAGATGTGGGTATTTAGCCATCATATCTACTTCGACTTCCCACGTAACTCCCTCAACATGTTGATTCCGCCATAAAACCTTGACTGAAGCTACTTCTTTGTTTCTTAGCTTACGAACTTGACGATCCAGTATTTCCATCGGAACCTTCTCATAACTGAGGTTGTCCTTCACACTTATGCTCTCCACTGGAACAACTAGAGTCGGGTCGCCTAAGCACTTCTTTTAGAGCGATGTATGGAAAACTGGATGGACTAAAGCTAGTTCTAAGGGCAACTCCAATTCATATGCTACCTTGCTAACCCATTTCAAAATCCGGTACGAGCCAATATAAAGGGGACTGAGTTTCCCTTTCTTCCCGAAACTCATCACTCCTTTCATGGGATATACCTTCAAAAACACCCAATCATCAACTTCAAACTCAAGATCCCTCCTCCTAACATCCACATAGGACATTTGGCGACTTTGAGTTGTTTTCAACCTTTTATTTATAAGCTGAACCTTCTCCATGGCCTCAAGGACTGAATCTGGACTTATCAACACATCTTCACCGACTTCAAACAAACAAATAGGGGATCTACATCTCCACCCATAGAGAGCCTCAAACGGAGTCATCTAAATGTTGGAATGGTAGCTATTGTTATACGCAAACTCAATGAGAGGCAAATGATCATCCCAAATACCCTTGGAATCAATCACACACGCTCTGAACATGTCCTCAAGAGTCTGAATAGTCTGCTCCACCTGACCATCCATTTGTAGGTGAAATGTTGTACTGAGCTTGACCTGAGTACCAAGTCCCTTTCGAAATGATCTCCAAAACTGGGAGGTAAACTGAGTACCTCTATATGATATGATGGAAAATGGTACTCCATGCAACTAAAATATCTCCCGAATGTACAACTTAGCATAATTCTCCGCTGAATCAGTGGTTTTGACTAGTAAGAAATGAGTTGCTTTAGTCAACCTGTCCACAACAACCTGAATAGAGTCATACTGTTGGCGAGTATGAGGAAAGCCTATAATGAAGTCCATATTGATCTCCTCCCACTATTAAGTAGGAATACTGATGTCTTGAAGCACACCTCCAGGTCTTTGATGCTCTACTTTCACCTATTGACAATTTGGACACTTAGCCACAAATTCTACAATGCTCTTCCTCATGTCATTCCACCAATAGACTTCCTGTAGGTCACGGTACATCTTGGTGGCATGTAGATGTATGGAATATGTAGAACCATGAGCCTCGTGAAACATTCAATCTCTCAAATCATTGGCATCTGGAACACACAAATGACCTTGATACCGTAGCAAACCATCTCCCCCTTTGGAGAAGATTTCTACCTTCTGATTTTGAAAAACTTCCTTTAGTATCACCAAAATAGGATCCTCGTCTTGCCTAGCTTTAACATCGGTTACCAATGATGAAACTGACCCATTTTGAATAATAAATCCACCATCTGTTGAGTTAACCAGATGAACTCCCAATCGTGCAAGCCGATACACATTCTTCACCAACTCCTTCCTCTCCTCATCTGCATAGGACACACTCTCCATAGAAAACCTACTAAGAGCATCTGCTACCATATTAGCCTTACCTCGTATGGTAAAGGACATTCATATCATAATCCTTGAGTAACTCCGACCACCTCTTTTTACATAGGTTTAGATCCTTCTGAGTAAACACATATTGTAGGCTTTTGAGGTCCGTAAACACATCTAGATTGAACCCATACAAATAGTGTCCCCAGATTTTCAAGGGAAAGACTATCGCCGCCAGTTCGAGATCATGAGTCGGGTAATTCTTTTCATGGACTTTCAGGTGCTTAGATGCATAGGCTATGACTTTACCATGCTGCATGAGTAAACAACCAAGGCTGATCCTCGAGGCATCACAAAAATACCACTAACCCATCGATACCCTCGGTAGGGTTAACACAGGTGCTGAGGTGAGTCGAGTCTTCAACTCTTGAAAACTCTTCTCACACGCCTTTGCCTATTGAAACTTCACTTTCTTCTAGGTCAACTTAGTCAATGGTGCTGCAATGGATTGAATCCCTTCAACAAACCTCCGATAGTAACCAGCTAACCTAAGAAACTCCTAATATCCGAGGGATATACCGGTCTAGGAAAATTCTTCACCGCTTCTATCTTTTAAGGGTCTATTTGAACACCCTCACTCGACACCACAGGACCCAAAAATGCCATTTAGTTTAACCAAAACTCGCAGTTGCTGAATTTAGCATGCAACTGGCGATCTTTCAAGGTCTTTACCACCACCCTCAAATGACCGGCATGCTCCTCCTCGCTCCGAGAGTATATAAGGATATAATCTATGAACACAATCCTGAACATGTCCAAGTATGGCTTGAACACCCTGTTCATTGGTGAGCCCGCAAGTGTACGGGTCGTGCAAGTAATATAGTGGCTCTTTTTAAGAACCGGAATGTCGAACCCACAGGGACTGGACCCATTCCTCTAAC
>JACEIK010002911.1:35523-54631 GCA_018107945.1 Datura stramonium
TAATAATGATACTATGCATGTTTTTCTTGATGATTTGCTTTGAACATAATCGGTATAACCGTAGTTCGGATTGTCGAGCCTAAGTAGCCATGATGGGATAACAATTTCATGAGGTGTATAAGTATTGTTCGAGGACGAACAAGGTTTTAAGTGTGGGGTAGGTGATAAGGGTCATATTTATATGCCAAATCGATACTCAAATGTATAGCTTTTGCCTTGTTTGTCCAATAATGTGTGTACATTCTCATGTAAATTGTACGGAAGTGTGATTTAATTGTAATGAAGTGTGATTTTTATACTAACCAACATAATTAGCGTTGTTTTTGTGAAAACATGCTGGCGAAGAAAATGACATGTTGGGAGAAATCAAGATGAACCTGGAACGAGCAAGAAGCTGCTGGGTGAAGCAAGGAACACAAGGGCTCGCGATGGAGCCGTGACACGCCGCTGCCATCGCGGATGCACTCGCATGGGATGGAAAATTCCACAAATTCCAGCCGAGGGTCCGGCGATCAAAGCCGTGCCACGTTGGGATTAAATTTCCTGCACTTTGCATTTCCGTAGAGGGTCCATGGTTGCACCGTGGCACGTTGGCTAGGCTCCGCGATGCATGCCGGCCACGCTGGGCTAACACTGGGCGGACAATTTCCAGAGGGCTTCACAGCACCGTGTCACTGAGGCAAAGGTTCGCGACGCACTCCGTGACACGTTGCTTGTTATTCCGGTAAAATTTATCCCTAGTATAAATAGAACACTTAGGTGCATTTTTAATTATTCCGACTAGTGGAGCAAGAACGTGCTGGTTACAAAGAGCTTTGAGGACGAAATTCTTAGGTTTTTCTCTATCCCTTTCTTTTTCCTTTCAATTGTTTGCATGATTTCCATTCATTTAACGATGTTCAATCCACAAATGAGTGGCTAATTTCTTTCTTGCTGAGGTTATGAACTATTGTATTGAAATGTAATTGTTGAATTGCTGGTTTATTTTCTCTTTTCTTCCATGGTTGTTCTATTTAATTCTTGTTCTTACTACGTTAATATCCGGCCAATGTTAATGTAACCAAAAAGTCCGGGGCCACCCGAGAGGGCAAGAAATTGGAAAGTTGTGAATTAATAGGATATGATCTTTCTTGGTTTGGGAAAATTGGGAATTGATTTACCTTCGGGATAGAAATATACCCAAAAGTCGTATTAGTCATGTGTGGAATCGATTTTGTATAGCTAGAACTTGAATTTTCTATAACGAAAATGTAGAGGGAAGGTTCATGATTCTTAAGTCAAGTTAAATACGAGAGTTTTAACTATGCTTTAGTTGCGACTAGCAACCGGAGGAAAAGATAAAAAAAAAAAAAAAAAACCATGTACATCGATAGTTCGTTTTTACATGTTCTTTGTAACCTCGCATGCTCTCATTCATAGTTAAGACTAACCGTATAGATAACTTACTAGTGTAAAAATATATTTTCTAAAACACACAACTTTTCTTCACACCGTTGTCTTCATTGTTGTAGTTGTAGTAAATTAACACCGTAAAAGGTTTCACCCCGTATTCCTATTCCCGTGGGTTCGACATTCCTGGCTCTTAAAAAGAGCCATCAGACATTTGTACGACTCCGTACACTTCATGCTCATCAATGATGAGGACAATACCTTAACATTGACTTGAACCTCCTGCCCTATCACAAATTCTCACCTCTCTCGTTTGAACTTAGAATCCGACTTAAGTCCTGGCCGTCTTCCCCGATGGAAAGAATGAAAAATTTCTTGTGAGATCAACCCAAGTAGTGATAGAATTGGGTGGTTCAACTTTCAACCACCTCTTTGCTTGCCCCACTATCGAGAACGGAATAATGTAAGCCTCACATAGTCGGATGATACCCAGCGATATAGGTGTCACTTATCTCCAAAATGTTTGAAGATGTTGTTGTGATCTTCATGAGGGAGACTCGTAATGCCATTGGTGGCAACAATTGCACCATATTTCCGCTAAGCTCGAACTCTCCCCGGCTCGTCTCTGCTAATACCGGATGTTATTATTTGTGTGTGGATTGCCACTTCGCGACCGGTCTTGCCGCCATCTCTTCGGGCACTTAAACCGCCTACAATCGGTGGATTCTGTGAGCTCCAAAATTGCCCTCGTCATAGCAACCGGCAGCTCTTCTTCTCTAGAGCTTCCTCTTGGCGATGAAATTGTCTCTCTCGGCTCTACAAATGAATCCACCAACCTCTTGTCTCTTGCCATGAAAAATCGCCGCACTGCAAGAGAAAGGCTAAGATCAAGTTGTCAAAACTTGTATCGAACTTGTAACTAACACTAATAAAATTAATTTACAATTGCCGCCCCTGGTGGTGGCGCCAAAAGCTTGTTCTGACCAAACTACATGCAAGTGCACGTGGTCGCATAAAGTAGTAAAGCGCTTTATTTCAAGCTAAGTATTGATCCTTAATGGACCGGATTACGGTAGTAATTATCCTAATTGTTAGTGAACGATATCACTAAGTGAAAGTAGACAACCAAACAAATAATGTCTTATGAGTCAATATTACTAGTTAACAAGAACCTGGCAAAATATTGTAATTTAGAGTCTCGAACAATAGCAATGAACAAGCCGAGGTTAAGGCAAACATGCAAGGGATGTAATTTCTTAATTCAAATCACTAATGTTCCTTCGGTTGTTAGTCGAATGAACGTCATGGATTTGATCTTTCGACTCCTATCCAATTAAATAATCATGAGACCTTCATTCCACATTTCTGTGATGTAAGAACCCCATGCTCTAGCCATACATAAAAAATTCCATAAATGACTAATACGACTTTCAGATATATTTCTATTCTGAACGTAAATCTTCTCTCAATTTTCCCAACTAAGTAAAGATCATATTCCACCAATTCACCTCTATCCAATTAATTTCCTCTAACAAAATTGGAATTCTAAGATATACATTAACATTGGTTAGACATTAACGTAGTAAAAACAAGAATTGATAGAACAACCACATAGAGAAGATGAGAACCAAATAATTAGTGATTACATTCCTGCCAATATCCTTAACCTCAGGAAGAGGTGAATTAGCCACGCATTTGCGGATTAAACATCTTCAAACAAGTAGAATTCATACAAGCAATTGAAATCAAAGAGAAAAAGGAAGAGAATTAACCCGAGAAATTCTTCCTCTCAACTGCCTGCTAACCACGTTCTTGCTCCAAAATGTCAGAATGTTTAAAATAAAACCTAAGTGTGTTATTTATACTAGTGGGAATTTTTCCCGGAATAACAAGCAACGTGGCACCTGAGTGTGGGTCGCGGAGCACCGCTCCGTGACACGGCCGTCGCGACCCCCACCGAATTTATTCCTGTAATGCACCGTAGCGTGAAATGGAGCCATCGCGGTGCCCCTATTTTATCCAATTTCCCTTTTAAACTTCCACTTCTTGCTTCCGAGTCCATTCCCGCACTTCACCAACTTGTAGATTAGCTTCAAAAAATTCCTTCTAACTGCAAAACAACACTAATCATGTTGGTTAGTATAAATTCAAATTTACATAAAAATAACATGAGAATGCACACATAAAAATAGATAAACAAGTAGAAATGAAGTATTTGAGTATCACTTGGGCATGAAATTCAGCCCAAGATCACACCACTCCATGAGTGACTAAATGATCTGTCAAGTAACCTAACGGGCCACCTAATGAGTCGATTTGTGACCTGGTGCCTATTTACCTACTTTCTATGGTGCATCACACGGGTCTGATCTTAGGGACTTTTGGGGTATTACAATATCTCCCCCTTGGGAATATTCATACTCGAATGTGGGTAAACATATTGAATAGTCGGGGAAAGGAACTGCAATCCTAAATACTAAATATTTTAAGCTGAAAACTGACGGAGTGACTGACTTTGGACTGATATACAAGACTGAACTGAATTAAGGACTCACACATACATGACTGACATAAACAGAACTGAGAGACATGAACTAGACATGAAACTGAAATAGAGTACTAAGGGGGAAACTAATACCTCAAGCTGGAACTGAGCTGAAAGGGAATGATGCGAGTATTTAGCCATCATATCTGCTTCGGCTTCCTAAGTAGCTCCCTCAACAAGTTGATTCCTCTACAGAACCTTTACTGAAGCTACTTCTTTATTTCTTAACTTCCGAACCTGATGATCAAGAATATCAACTTGCACCTCCTCATAGCTAAGGTTATCCTTCACACCTACGCTCTCCACCGGAACAACCAAAGTCGGATTACCAATTCACTTCTTTAACAATGATACATGGCAGATCGGATGTACCGAAGCCAACTCCACTAGTAGCTCTAACTCATAGGCCACCTTGCCAACATGTTTCACGATTCGGTGGGGACCAACATATCGGGGACTAAGCTTCCCTTTATTTCCGAACCTTATCACCCCCTTCATAGGTGAAATCTTCAAGAACACCCAATCATCAACTTCAAACTCAAGCTCTCTCTACCTAACTGATATATGACTTTTGACGACTCTGAGCTATTTTTAGCCTTTTTCTTATAAGTTGAACTTTCTCCATAGCCTCATGGACTGAATTTGTCCCTATTAGTGTAGCTTCACCTACCTCAAACCAACCAATAGGCTCCGCCCATAAAGAGCCTCAAACGGAGCCATCTGACTACTGGAGGGGTAACTGTTGTTGTAAGCAAACTCGATAAGAGGTAAATGATTATCAAAACCACGTTTGAAGTCAATACCGATTTCTCTCAACATATCCTCAAGAGTCTGAATGGTCCGCTCGGCCTGACCATTCGTCTGCTGGTGAAAAGCTGTGCTAAGCTTGACCTGAGTACCAAGTCCCTTTTGAAACGAATTCCAAAATTGCAAAGTGAACTGAGTACCACTATAAGATATTATGGAAAAGGGAACTCCATGCAACTGAACTAACTCTTGATTGTACAATTTAGCATACTCTCCGCTAAGTCGGTAGTTTTGACCGATAAGAAATGAGCTGCTTTATTCAACCTATCAACAATCACCCAAATGGAGTCATACAGTGTGAGGTAACCCTATAATGAAGTCCATATTGATCTCTTCCCACTTCCAAGTGGGGATATTGATGTCTTGTAGCACACCTCCAGGTCTTTGATGCTCAACTTTCACTTGTTGACAATTTGGACACTTAGTCACACACTCCGCTATGCCCTTCTTCATGTGGTTCCACCAATAGACTTCCCGTAGGTCATGGTACATCTTGGTGGCACTTGGGAGGATAGGACACCTAATGTGTTGTGAGTTTATGACACTTTCGATGCTAAAAACTGGGAAAATAACATGGACTTAGGGATATTTATATGGACATAAGGTGTTTTTACTTTATTTTTGGGAAAAATAGGTGTTGGAGTGTAAAGGTGAAAAAGTTACAGAAAAGTGTAGAAAAGAAGCCAAGTACTGATCTCAGTATGAGCCATATTGAGACTCGTGGAAAAGATCAGATGATTGGTACAAGGCAAAGGCAAAATACGACTCTCAGTATGAGCTATACCATCCTGGTACGATCTGTAACTTGAGTCATAGAATACTTCAGAGAAATTTGCACAGTAAAGTCTCCTGATACGGGTAGAAACTATGGATCGTAGCATCTACCTATGACCTATATTAGGAGTAGTGGAAAACTTCAGTAGTTTTTGGGACTTGTCAGTTCTCATGATACGACAAGTTGTTACGAGTTTTAGGAGCAAGGTACGAGGCGTACCAAAATATTCATAGAAATCTTCAGAAGATGCCAAAGTTCTCAGAGCCAAACCACGACTAGATTGTTGGATTCTTGGGATCATGTTACGAGTCATACCAGATGCTAACACTTAGCAAATTCTCTAGAAGCCAAATGATGTACCAGACAAGGCATGACCCGTACAATCCTGTTACGAGTCGTAGGATGTGTTGGCGCTAGGTTTGGTTATTTCCCTGTTAACTTACGAAAATGATTTTATTATTTGTATAAATACTTTTTAGGTTTCTTTTTGGTGAGAGACTATCAGAATTAGTTGGATGTAAATTATTATCAAGGTTGTAATTAGTTTTTGACAACATTGGAGAGTAATTCTTGAGATCATAACTTGGATTTCTCAATTGTTTTTGAATTTATTCATCATATTTTCTTGCAATATTAAAAGCAGGTTTTCTTTCAATCTTCGTTGTAAGTATTTAATTATGTGTTTGTCTATGAAACTGATCATAATCTTACAATCATGAGTGGGTAAAACCTCCTCAACTAGGGTTGTGGGAACCATGGTGGATTAATGAACTAGGGTTACACAAAGTGATGTGAAACCAATGCTAAACGCTTGTATTGTATTCTCTTCATCTTTAATCTTTCTTAATGAAGTGCAACATTAAGACTTTCACAAATTCTTTACTTGCTTGAACCTAGAGAAGTAGAGATTAGGAAAAAAGAATTACACCAAAACCTTGATTTTTATGATCATTGTACAACTTGAACTGCGGTTGCAGGATAGTTAATTTGGAACAACTTGATAACTGTTAAATTGAAATCACTCTTGAGACCTAACCCGGTGATTGAGTATAGTCATCTAATAGGGATGAAGCAGTCGATTGGATGACCCTAGTTATTAGTTCGACAAGTGAGCATTGGGATTGATCACGAGTGTAAACCCAAAGTAGTTATGAACCAATGGGGAATACTTACCCTAGTTAATAGTAAATCTTGATAAACAACAGTTGATTTTCACGCTTGTTTTACAATTTTTTTTTCTATAAACCCCCAAATTTGGTAATAACACACCAAAAATCTTAAATACTGGCATTTCTCTAGTTCTTATAATATTCCCTTAAGCCCCAACCTCTTTGTTGGTTTCTTTATTGACAACGTCCACTTCATACACTGTGAGGAGTGTGAGTTAGAGCGTTATCAAAAGCGGCGCAGTTGCTGGGGAATATGACTAAGATTAGATTAATTGCTTGTGTTTAACTTTTGGATATTATGTCCTCATTTATGTTTTCTTTTTGTTTTTGACACCCACAAGTTGCCTCTTGGTGAATGCCAAGTACTCGATGGAGCGGAAATCCCCTGATTCCTTTGGATCTTGAGATATAAAGAACACTGCGAAGAATGGAGAACCAATAGCAAAGAGTGCTGAAGAAGTCGGGCGAGCCGAGCTAGCTCGACAAGTTGCACTTTAGGAAGCCAATGATGCTTGGGATGAAGTTGTAAATACTGGTCGCCATGGAAGGGGCAACAGAGGCCAGAAATATGCCCCTCAATTTTTTGAAGAGGATGACCCGAATATTGATGAATTCAGGTCAGCTGAAGCTATCGTACCACCACCTTTATCTGTTGGGGAAAAGTTTGACATCACTAGTACCATGATATTGTTGCTGAATATGAAAGGGGTGTTTAGTGATCATGGAGCAGATGATGCCAACCTGCACTTAATGAACTTCGTCAGAATATGCAAGGTGTACAGGTTGCCCGGTGTCAGTCAGGACACAATAAGCTGAGACTTTTCCCCTTCTTTCTGCCTTGGGAGGCCACTTTATGGTTATCAGAGTTGCCCAATGACTCCATTACCAATTGGAGGGAGCTCAAATAGGATTTCCTTGAAAGGTTTTTCCTAACCTCTAGGATGCTACAACTTAAGGATGAGATCTACAATTTCCAACAATTGAAAATGGAGGCACTTCATGAAATCTGGTTGAGATTTAAGAAGAAGTTGACCAAGTTCCCTAACCACAAAATCCCTGATAACAGTTTGTTGGAGATTTTCTACAGGTCATTGAACAATAACATTAAAGCTGTAGCGGATACTATGGCGGGAGGAGCACTGATGAGTCACTCATGGGAACAAGCTGCCACTATTTTTGATAGAGTGACTAAAACCAATAGGGCTTGGCACACCCGAGAAGCGAAAGAACCTGCTGGCACATATATTTTTGGTATGACTATAGACCAACGAAAGAAGAAGGAAGAACATGATCAGGAATTGGCCTACACGCATAAATCATTAGACCTGCTCACAAAGCATATCATGGGCACTGGGACCAGAAAAGATAATGTAGTGCGGACACAGGGATAGGAGCCAAGGCCGGAGCATTCAGATTCCAAGGAGGAGGCAAACTTCTTCGACAATTAGGTAGCGGGTTTCTGAGCCAATGGCCAAGGGTCTGGATAGGACTCTTGGTGCCAAGGTTCCAAAAATTAAGGTCGGAACCAATATCAAGACAACTACAGCCGAAATGGGTATAGAGATAGAAGTCGAGGTCGTGAGCGAGAGGGAGAATGGAGAAGGAATGATGGTTACCGCTACAACTGAGGAGGATAGTATGTGCCTCCTAATGCACATGAGGGGGAGGCTGGATAGTCAAAATTGGAGAGCATGACGGCTGAGATGCTCAAGAAGTTAAGATCCATGGAGGAGCAGCTGAAAGAAATTCGTGGAGATATATCTGGCATGGGCCAGAGAGTTGAGTCACATGCCACGACCATCAAGCAAATAAATTAGTAGCTGGATCAACTGTCGGAATCCCTGAACCCTAGGCAAAAGGGAACACTACCTAGAAACACAGTCCAAAACCCAAAGAATGATAGTCACTGCATGGCTGTGATGACTAGGAGTGGAAAGACCATAGTTGATCCCCCTCTGCCAGTTGTAGTTGAAATGCAAAGAAAGAAAGAGATTGTAATTGATGATGATGAAGAGGTTATTGAGCAAGAGCATAAGCAAGAGACTGAGTTGACTGAGGCTCCAGTTGTTGAAAAGGAGCCTGAAGCTGAACAATGTAAGAAATAAGGGGCCACATAGATCTCTAAGGCTATCCCATGACCACTTCCACCGTTCCCTCAAAGAATGAAGAAGAAGGCGGAAGATGGTAAGTTTCAAAAATTTCTATCTATGCTTAAACAACTGTCTGTAAATATACCATTGGCCAAGGAATTGGAATAGATGCCGGGATACACCGAGTTTATGAAGGACCTTGTTACTACGAAGTATTCTATGAGCTATGAGCCATGAGCCAGTGGGTAACTTGCATCATTGCAGTGCCATAGCCTCACGGGTCCTTGCCCAGAAAAAGGAGGATCCAGGTGCCTTCACCATTCCATGTACTATTGGTGACATTGAGTTTGCGAAGGCACTCTGCGACTTGGGGGCAAGCATCAATCTGATGCTGTTAACTGTGTTCAAGAAGCTGGGCTTGGGAGCCCCCACACCGACTACTATGCGGCTATTGATGGCCAACCGTACTGTGAAGAAGCCTATGGGAATCGTGTTTGATGTTCTAGTCAAGGTGGACAGATTCATATTCCGAGTGGACTTTGTGATCCTAGATTACGAGGTTGACTTTGAGGTCTCCATCATTTTGGGGCGACTTTTGGGGCAACGATTCCTTGCCACTAGGAGGGTTTTAGTAGATGTTGAGGCTGGCTAACTGAAATTCGGGCTTAATAAAGAGGAGGTCACTTTCAATGTCTGCTGGTCAATGAAGTAGCCAAATGAGTTTAGAGTGGTCTCAACCATCGAGAATGAGTCTGAGTTTCTTGAGGAAGTCTGAGTAGTCAAGAGACTTACATCGTGTTGCAACTTTAAATCAATCACTTCTTGGGAAAGTAAAAACTGAGTGTTCGGTGTGTAGGAGAAACAAAAATAGGTTGCAGAAATAAAATTGCTGCACAGACTGGTACTATAAGCCTTAGTACGACTCGTAAGAGCTTTGCACGAGCCATAGTATGAGTGGTGCTGAGAAGCAGAGACATGGACTAGTGCATGAGTTCATGGTACAGTCAGTCCTACGACTCGTAACTCCATTGTTCGGGTCATAGTACTCACTGTAGTTATGAACTATGCAAAGTATGGAACTCCAGTTCATAATGACCTACGAGTCGTGGTCCGGTTTGTACCTCTATAGTACGAGTCATATGATGTGCTCGTAGGTCCACAGGTAAGTTTCTTAAACCTCTACTAAGAGTCCTAGGAACGAGTCATAGGTCCAACCTATGACTCGTATGGGCCAAATTATCTAAATCAACCTGACTCGACCCGAATTTCTTTTAAATTTGCCATAACATATTTAAATTCCAAATCTTTCAGACTCTTCTCCCACGCAATCAAACCTCGAACTCATGAATACCTCCCACGACTACCTCACACCCGTAACTCAAGATAAACAATCGATTGAGAAAAAATTGTGCTAGATTAACACTGCTCAAATCGAGTTCCAACTGTAATCACTGACTCATGCATGAAGTTGAGCAAGATTTTACAAAATTCAAGTAAGTGGTTATGCTTTTAGTTAGGTAAAAAGACCTACGTTCTTATGTGAACTTGTATAACAACTGGAAGTGCTCAAAATGTAAGAATATAGAAGAGGATAATGATCAGTAACTTGCAATATGATTATGTTGATTGGGTAGGAATTCAAACATGCATAGAATCGGAATTATACTTTTACAAACTGAGTTATGGGTTTTGAATCAAAAAGGGAGAGCTGGGTATTTGTAAAAATGTGAAAAATGCATGCCTAAAATTGGGGAATTATGAGTACCCAACACAAAATTTAACATACCTGCAAAACTGACATGAACAATGGCAAGGACAAACTTCACAAGCCTTCCTACGACTCGTGGTTTCATACTATGACTCATAGGATCGCTCATTGGGACTATCCTAAGCCAAATGGATGACAATCAATTGGTACAAAACCTAGTATGATCCAGGGTATCCTACTATGAGTCATACCTGGCAACCGTACCAGGAATCTGAAAAGGGTCAAGTCCAAAGGTAACTGTACGACCCTTACTACGACTTGTGGAATCGACTTATGGGTCATACCATGAGTCGTGGAAAAATACAGAATAATGATTATCAAGGGGTATCCTCATACAACTCGTGGTATGAATCATACCTTCATGGTACGAGTCGTACCCCAGAGTCGTGGTTGTAACTTGAGATGTTACGAGTCTTAGTACGGATCGTACCTTCTAGGTACGACTCATATTAAAGAACCGTGAAAAAATCAGAGNCGACTCATATTAAAGAACCGTGAAAAAATCAGAGGACATTTTCTTGTTTTCATTTGCTCAAATATGAAAATTTAACACTTTTTCTCCATAGATACAATGACTTTGAAGAAGAAAGCAACCAAAGCCACCAAAGACAAATCCGCCAGGATAGAGATAGTTGCTTGGAGGGCATTGAGAGATATGCCCTCCAACTCTGAACATGTAGACACCTCTCCTAGTGGTTCAGTGGTAAAGTACAGGGTAGATACATCTGACACTGATGGGACACGAACCACTAGGGAAAAAGCTAAAGCCTAGGCTGAGGCGTCCATTACCACATCTGCTAACGCTCCCCAGTCTAAAGAGGGAGCTGAGGAACAAGTCCGAGAGTCCGAGAGTTGCTCTAATGATGATGAGGGGTCTGAGGAGGCCCAATATGGAGATGGAGATAGTGAGTTCGGATCTGATGATGAGGCAGCCAATGATGCGGGGGAGAAAACTCCAACCAGGGAGAAGCGTACTATTTGGTGGAGAGTACCCAGTGCGCAAGAGATCTATGAGCAGGGTCTCTCTCTCACCACCAAGAAGCACCCTAGGCAGAGTATTAAAGAAGAGTCGCGTATCCTCACCAATGCATTGAATGAGGTAGAGGAGATGAAGCCGATATTCAGCTTCTATGGATTCAAGTGGATGGCTAGAACCCTGGATCAATACACTTCAGAGATAGTTGGGGAGTTCTATGCTAATCATTTTGCTTCCTGGAGTAGAAAGAAAAAGATGGGAAGAAACTGAAATATTAGCCCAAGTTGGAGAGTGTACTGGTGCAAGGCTGTATTGTTGACGTATCTGAGCATACTATTGCTCGGGTATTATATATGCCTCAGTTCATACCACCACATACTACACAAGAGTTTGACTACCGAGTGGATGCCATGAAGAAGATCAAGCAGTTAGGTATTGAGGAGAGGAGGAATCAAATAAAGTGGCTGTCTAGGGTCATAGCTGAAAATAAGGAGGATGCAGAATGGGTGACTAGTGGAAAATAGGTCACCAAAAATTCGCTAAATTTCGTAGCAAAGGCCTGATGGATGCTAGTTCACCATAGGTTGGCACCGACCATAAATGATAACACCCTCAGTGCAAAAAGAGCAGTAGTGGTTGCATAAATAATGTCAAGATATGTCATAAACATTTCGAGGGTCATTGCGGAGGAGATCCGGGATCGAGCTATGGGATTGAGCACTACTATTCCATCCCTGAGTCTCATGTTCAGATCATGTGTGGAGGCAGGTCTCAAGGTGCATCCTAATGAGGAGCAGTTAATTGGAGGACAATGGACAATGGATATAGGGTTGATCCGAGATGAAATAAACCTAGTAAGCTGAGGGGGACTTTCTACCGCAATCTTGGAACCACGAGCAGTTGGGAGCGAGCAGGTCAATGCCCCTACCTCAAAAGAGTAGGATGAGACACCGGCTATAGAGGTAGGTCATTCAGAGGCAACTCCTAACACCTCTGCTGCACCACCTATGGGCCTTCCGAGCCAAACCCAGTAGGATACATGCTTGTGCCTTGGGACTTTCCGCAAAAGATGGCAAAGAGACCGACCATGACTGAGAGAAAGGTACAATCTATTATGGAGAATGTGAAGCCTTGGGTGAAGGCTGAGATTGAGGCGGTCGCACGGGTCTTACATGCCAGATTTGACAGCTTTGAGCACCACTTCAATGAGCACATGGCAGAGCAGACTAATACTGGTAGCCCCCGGTAGGAGTTGGGGGCTCTTTGGAGCCAAGTGATCGAGCAATCATTTCGATATGCGGCAATTATAGTAGCCCCCACTCTTTCTGACCTCGCTATGGAAATGGATGATGAGCTTGACTTGGCAGCATATTGGGAGCTGACTGGAGTAGGGGGAGGAAAAGGGAAGAAGAGGGTATTAGAGGAATTGGTGATGAGACCCTAAAAAAGAAGAGAAAGAAGGAGAAGAAAAAATGCAAGTGGGAAATATTGGAGAGTCAGCAGATTCACGATGAGCACAGGTCAGAGCTGCTTGAGAGAGCTAGAGGAGTGGGTAGCTCCACTACTACCCCGTGCCAAGCTTGTAGGTGGAAAGGACCCTTGGGGCAAACCACATTCAGCCCCAGTTGTTACTAAGGTCAGAAGCAACCACTACTGCTGAGGGGGTGACCATTTCCACTGTGGAGGTACCATTGAGTGCGCCGGCCACCGCTAGCGCTACGATTACAACGGAGGTACCACCTCCACTAGATGACAGGAGCACTTAGTGTTCCATAGGTATGTCTCTTTCCCTTGTGTTTTTATATTCTATTCTTTGGGGAAGAAGCATGTTTTTCAAAAATGGGAGGGGGTGTACTTGTATTTTTTTGGGATTTTTGATTCGTTCGAGGGTTTTTCTTGCCGTGTTTCTTTTCCCTCAAGCATTCTATCTAGTAGAACCGACATGTTTAGGATATTTTTGTTTAATTAAAAAGTATCTTAGGATTACTCAACCAATGAAATGCACTAGTTTTTGAAAAAAATTGATCCCGTTTAAATTTTTTTTTGGATGGTTAGCCGTGTACTTGTTGACTACAAAGCATGACTTTTGTAGATCTTTTTGTGCCATTTAGTGTATTAGCATCATTAGTTATAGTTAGCCATGTATGAATCAGATAGGTAGAATGAATACAAAACATGTACCATTTGTGAGTGAGGTCATATACCTAGTTCAATATTGTGTAGAGGATCTAGAACTTGTCCTGTTGGTGTTTACATAGGTTTTAGAATTGTTGGTTAGGAAAGGATCATTGGCCGTTGTTGTTTAGCCCGTTTTATCTTAAATTGCCTTGAAAAATGATATGATCCCCTTGATCCCGAGTTTGAGCTTTCAATGGATCATTTTTCTTTGATTAACCGATTAACCTTACCCATTTTTATAATGAACCTGTTTTGGCCCTGGTCCCTCCTTGGACATTGTGAACCTCAACCCAGGCAAAATTCCTAAGTTGAGGGTGGCTAGAGTAGGGGTGCATAGACTGTGGGGAGGTGAAAAAGGGAAAGAAAGAAAAATGGTTTAAAAATAAGGTGTGGTGTGAAAAAAAAAGAAAAAAGAGCTGAATTTTTTTAAAAGAAAATACAAAAAATGAATGAAAAAGTTGAAAACACACCACACCCATATATTGCATAAAAATGGAGAAAAGGGAGGAAAAAGTTGAAAACGCGAAAAGGGTGAAATAAGTGAAAAGTGGAGCCATATGTATGTAGTTCCAAGGAGGGTTTAGTTACTAAAATCCCATATTTATCACACCCAGCCCGAAGCCTACATTACAAGCCTAACAAAGTCCTATAGTGATTCTAGTCTGACTTTCCAAAGAGTCGAAGTAGAAAAAATAAGGGCAAACCTATGGTATCCAATGTGTAGTATTTGGAACTTCCTTGTGAGAGTGAGAGTATTATTTTTTTAGTCCCAAGTTTCATATTTTCATATATGTATGAGTTGGGAACTTCGTTACTGTGAGGGTACATGGTTTGTGTTTTATTATTTCAGTTGTCTGTGTGAAAAATTGGTAATAACTTGATTCTCTGCTAATAACTAGATGACATATCTTTATCCTTGTTTATCATGATTCGTGGTCACTTGATATGCATAGTTGATTTGGTTTACATGGAGAAGGGTCAAAAGCTGTTTGTGTTCATAGTGCAAATTTTGATTGGTGTTGGCTGTAGTATCCTAGGTTTATTTTCTAGTTAAGCGTCATTTTTAGTTTTTGTTTTCTTTGCCTGAGGACATGCAAAAGTCTTAAGTTGGGGGTGTTGATGTGTTGTGAGTTTACAACACTTTCTACACTTAAAATTGGAAAAAAAGCATGGACTTAGGTATGTTTATACGAATATGAGGTGTTTTTACTTTGTTTTCAGGAAAAATAGGTGTTGGAGTGAAAATGTGCAGAAGTTGCAGAAAAGTGCAGAAAAGAAGCCAAGTACTGATCTCAGTACGAGCCGTACTAAGATTTTACGAGCCATACGGAGACTCGTGGAAAATCTTAGATGATTGATACAAGGCAAAGACAAAGTAAGACTCTCAGTACGAGCCATAACATGAGTCATAGAATACTTTAGAGAAATTTGCACAGTTGAAGTCTCCTGATACGGTAGCAACTACGAATCGTAGCATCTACCTGCGACCCGTATTAGGAGCCATGGAAAACCTCAGTGATTTTTGATACTTGGTAGTTCTCATGATACGATAAGCTGTTAGGAGTCATAGGAGCAAGTTACAAGGCATACCAAGATATTCGTTGAAATATTCAGAAGATGCCAAAGTTCTTAGATCCAAACCATAATTGCAATGTACGACTTATGGGATCATGTTACGAGTTGTACTAGATGCCAACACTTAGCAAATTCGCAGAAGCGAAAGGATGTATGAGACAAGGCACGACCCATACAATCCTGTTACGGGTCATATAAGGAGTCGTAGGATGTGTAGGTGCCATATTTGGTTATTTCCCTGTTAACTTAGGAAAAGGATTTTATTATCTATATAAATACTTTTAAGGTTTCTTTTTGGTGAGAGACTGTCAGAATTAGTTGGATGTCAATTATTATCAAGGTTGTAATTAGTTTTTGACAACATTGCAGAGCAATTCTTGAGATCATAACTTGGATTTCTCAATTGTTCTTGAATTTGTTCATCATATTTTCTTGCAAAATTCAAAGTCGGTTTTCTTTCAATCATCATTGTAAGTATTTAATTATGTGTTTGTGTTACACCCCATAAGTTGTTAGTGATTAGCGGACGGGTGTGTGTGCATATGAGGAAACTTAGGGCACGACACGTGCAAGAGAAGGCCTGAGGGAGGACCACGTGAGCATGGAACTGATCGAGCGGAAGGTTGGGACCGGAGGCAGGGCACACCAAGCGTTGCATCGTGCCCCACCCTCAACGTGATGGGCAACGCGCCTCCCCTCCCATCCACCGCCTCCTATATATATGTGTGTGTTAAGAGAGAGACTTAATTAAGTTCAAATAAAAATTTAGAGTGGGATTCGGTCTTGGAAATAGAGTCACGAGGATTTCATCAAATTTAAGCCGAATTAGGCTGCTAAATCACCTCTAAACGTCAATTCTTCTCAGGTAATGATTTGTAGGCCTACGAGAAACGTCCCTATTGAGTTATTTCTTGAAATTTCGCCCGGATTTTCAGAGCTCCATCGAGTAACAATTATAGAAATCACTTCTAATTGAGTCCTAAACGGCTACAAGTGATGGGTAATCATTTCTACCTTCTAGAATCTCGAGAATTAGTAAGCTTTTGGCTGAATTGGATAACCGTAGTTACTATGCTAAAAATATATTGTTGTTATCCGGTTTCTGGTATTGAAAATAGCTTCATTCTCTCATTGTAAGGGCTGCAATTTGGATGAATCACCAGCTTTTGGTTGGAACTGTCTAGGTGAACGAAAACCGACAATTGAGGTATGTTAAGGCTAACCTATTCTGGAAAGTATTCTCATCATATGGCGATATGACCTATACCTTATAATTAAGTTAAACGTATGTATTTTGTGATTAGCTTATGCAAGTAGATAACGATTATATATGTTGTCGTTAGCTGTTACGAGATGAATTGAGGTTGGATTATAGTATTCCCCTTCGAGGAAGAGTGTGCATAGTGTAGCAAGCGCTGGGAGCGTCGTAAAGAACTCCCTGTCCAATTTTCCATAGTCTAGAGGGATTATGATGTCTTGCTGTCATACCAAGGACTTAGAAGCTTATGAGTAGTTGTTGGGCCTAGCTTGGAAAAGTTAGACGGCATAGGGCGCTGCTAGGCGATATAACTTTCTATTTGATGCTTATATAGATAGTGAAGTTCTCCCGTAGGCTATTGGAATACCTTGATGCCTCCAGGGCTAGAGTCTTGATAGGATGGTCTTACCTTTGAGTCGATGGCACTAGGGTTGCCTAATGAACTGAGCAATAGCTTGGCGTATGATTGGCTACTGTCAGTGACCGTTAGCTTTAGTCAACTTACTATTTGTTATATAGGTCACTCAGGAAACCACACTAGGTGTTATAAATCTGGTAGATTAAGTAACTTCTTAAGGGGTAAAACTTGTCAGGGATTAGATGTGGGGCCAACGCCCCGGGCTACTCTTGCAGACGCCCACGTACATGTCGCCGCGAAGGACTAAATCTAGATATATTTACCTACGGGGCTATGAATTGCTCGAGGGAGCTATATGTTGTCTAGAAAGACCAAGTTAATGTCTAAGGTGCTAGAATCATAGTATTACTGTATTACCTTCGGGCTAAGTATTATAGTAAGCTGCCTGTGGGAAGTTAGGGCTGACTACTTAGGAGCATGTCCGATTAGTAGCAGCCCTACAGTTGTTCTAAGCGAAGGGACTAAATAGTTAGTCTCCTATGACCTTGCTTTTCACTTATGAGCTATCCTCATCCTAGGATGACTTTCAGGATATTTCTTAGGTCACCTAGGACCTCGCCCTATTCTGTCCAAACTGACAGAGGTGGTAATTGCTGCCAAGACCCGTTAGTCAGGTATAAGTGCATAGGGTGTGCCTACTGGCAGCTATATGGACTGTTTTAGGGGAGAGTAGCAGTTGTGTTAAGCCTAAAGATCTAGGTACGCCTATTGAGTGACAATATTTGAGCTATAGCATTGTACCCCTATAGGGATTGACCCACCTTAGTTGGTCTCCCGTCAAACGACCTTAGGATTGGTAACTGTATCATTGCCTATGGGGCTTTGGATTGCTCAGAGGAGCTATGTGACATCTGAAAATAGTATATTCAGGCCTACAAGATCGTAACAAAGTCCATTCGCATATGGCTTTTCTTTATTCCATAATGGAATTACCGACCCTCAATGGAGCCTTGCGAGCCTAGGGTGCAGTTACAGAAGCCTAGAGGGATCAAATACAGTTATAGAAGTGCATGGGCTTAGTTGCAGTCCTAGAGGCCGAATAGGTTTTGTTATAGTTACTTGTGACACCATAGTGACTTGGTTAGGGGTATATAGCTTGAACTGTACTTTCCGAGGCTTATGGGGGCTCAAGTAGGTTATCGCTATGTTGATTGTACCTTCCAGTCTTATTGGGGCTAGGCTAGGTTCTTATTTGCATTACTTGCTTGCTTGATATAGCTTATGGATATATAATCGTCCAACTTATGCTCTTATTTGTATAGTTGTCTAGATGCAGGCTCTGGTTATAAAAGCATACAGGTTAACTTCTGCTCCTTTTAACTGATTACTTTTAGTTCTTTATCAACTTCTATTCAGTTATTATTATTTCCTTACATACTCGGTGCATATTGTACTGACGCCCATGCGTGGGGCACTGCATACTTGCCAGCGGGTTTAGACAAACAAGTTTTGGGACGTCTTTAGCATCTATTCAGAGCCAACATATTTGTTAGCTCCTTTTATTAAGAGTTTCCAGATAGTAGAGGTTTGTCTGTCTTTTGTTATATAGTTTTCGGGCAGGCCGGGGCCTTGTCCCGATCAATATATTTATCACTCTTAGAGGCTTGCAGACCACAGTCCTCAGTTCCTAGCTAGTTGTGCATTGTTGGTCGTGTGGGGCCTAGCTTAGCTATCGATTAGCAGCCTTGTTGGCTATAGTATACATATAACTACATGTCTTTCTTATATTTTGACTGAGACAGCATGTTGGTCTTGTCGGCATGCATAAGATCCTTTTATTGTTGTGATTGCTAGGTTAGCTGTTTTAATGCATGTGTATGGTGTGGCCTAGTCATCCCGAGGCTATGTTTACAATCGAGATATAACTATTTTTTTCTTGATTTTGAGTTGCGGGCAAGAACTAGAGGTGCAGATGCCCATCTAGGTCAGCCCAGGTTCCAGTGTGGCACTAGGTGCCAATTATGCCTCCTATGGTGGGGCGTGACAAACTTGGTATCAAAGAAATGTTGTATCCTAGAGAGTTTGCAAGGCGTGTGTAGTAGAGTCTTATTTATAAATGTGTTGTTGATAAGGGGCATATTTATATGCCAAATCGATACTCAAATGTATAACTTTCGTCTTGTTTGTCTAATAAATTGTGTACATTCTCATGTAAATTGT